>JBAKBP010008061.1:0-94320 GCA_037953745.1 Lithodes maja
GGAAGTCCAGGACATAGCCAGTTTGGCAATCGCACAGCACAAAGAACTTTATACCAAAGCGATGTCTCTTTGAGGGGATGTACTGCCTGAAGCTCAGCTTTCCCGGAACAGCACAAGAGACTCGTCAATACAGACGTTGCAGAAGGGCATGAAGTAGGACGTGAAACGTTCTCTCATCATCTCGTACAACGTCCTAATTTTCCACAGTTTGTCAGGGAGATGCATGTCGGTGTTGGTGACAAGATGGAGCGCTCCGAGGATGTCGAGGTACCGGTCCCGAGAGATGTATTTCCCGAAGGCAGGGGTGGATATTAGATCTTTGGTGATCCAATAGTCAGCCAACCTGTGCTTCTTCACATGAGGCATTAGCATGGTGATTGCCAGGAACACCATGAACTCGGGATGAGTCACTGGGGTCCACCGCTTCATGTGGCCCTTGGTCACCTTGCCAAAAAAGTTAACCTGGATTTGGTAATGCTTATTTGTCTCTTTTATGACAAAGTCAGTAACCTCCTTATCAAAAAAAGCCTCAAAAAGCTCATGTGGTCGAGCATTGGGGCCTGCAGGAAAACTTGGGGTAACTCCTGGAGCATCCTGTACCTCATCAAAAGGGGTTACATCAGGGTCAATGACTTCATCAGCAGCCACATCCTGCCAGTTGAAAACATAAAATCCGTCCTTCTGGCGACGCTGACGAGGAGCTACAGCGGGGGCAGCACGCCCACGAACTTTGGCGGCGCGAACCCTAGGGCGGCCAGGAGCGCGACGGCGCCCAGGCCCAGCCCGGCGGCCAGCCAGGCGGCCAGGGCGGCCAGGAGCACGACGGCCCTGGGCAAAGCGTCTGGGTTGAGGGTCGTCGATGTCCATAAATTCGTCATCGTCGTTGTCGTCAGAGCCGTCATCTTGCCCTGACGGTGGACCCAGGTAATCATGGCCAGAGTCGTCTGTGAGGTGCCCTTCATCTTCAGAGCCCCCCTCATATTCTTGCGGGGAACGAATGATGCGTGGGCGGCGTGTAGGTCGGCGAGGTGGGGAAGGAGTGGGAGATGAGGCTCTGTCATCTTCATACAGAGGTTCGGGGCTCCTTGGCCTACGACGAGTCTTAGACAGCACTGGTTCAGTGTCTGTAGGTGCAGGTATGGATGCGAGGTCAAACACATCATGAGGAACCTCTGTTGTAGGCTGGAGAGGTGGGGTGGACCCTGGGGAAACTTGCGGGGGCGTATGGCTGGGAGCGGCAGGGGTGGAAGCCGCAGGGGTGGAAGCCGCGGGAGCCTCGAACAAAGAGCGCCTACTTGTAGCTCCTTTTTTGACATATTTTCTCCCTTTTCCCTTTTCTTTAGTAGTATGTCTCCTCTCGGGGGAAATAGGGGGTAAATAGGCCGAAAGTGGGGGTTCCTCAACCCTAGGCAGTGCTGGTGGTGGTGGGGAAGAATGGCGGGAGCCTGGGGCAACTTGGGTGGCGTGGGTAGATAAGGAAGACAATGGCGGGTCAACCTCGGCCTCACGCGCAGCCTCACTGGCACCCTCACGCACTGCTCCCTCACCAACTTTTAGGGCCTCTTTCCTGGCTGCCGCGGCCGCCTTTTTGAGCACTTGTTTCTTATAGAAACGTATCTTGAATGGGGATTTAGCTGGCGAAGGGCTAGGTGTCGTGTCACTCAACCTAAACTTGGTAGTCGACCTAGTGCTGTCCCATTCGCTCACTCTCACTAGACTCTCATCACCTTGCACAACTATGTCACGTTCAGTACTATCATCACTTTCATCGTCATGCTCAAATCCAATAAAAAGCGCGTCTCTTTCACGGATTTCTTCTATATCGTCAAAATCCTCACTATAGTGAGACTCGTAAGACTCGGAGCTATCACTGCCCAAGTCATCACCAATTTTTTGGCCTTCACCACGTTCATAACTCCTCAAAGCTATTTCAATACCTCCGGGAGTCAACGCATCTTGTGCGTGCATTCGCGTTAGGGCGCGACGAACATGGGCAGGCGTCGAAGGGAGTGTGGAATCGGACACAAGGGAATCACTTTTTGGGCTAGTATCCATGTTGGCGGCAGGGTAGAGACTGGCGTACATGCTGTCTGGTAGCGCCGCCTGGTGACCACGGAGCAAAATTTGTACGCGCGCCATTCGAAAAGCACTCACGCAAGCAATGGTACAGTGGTGTACCACCCGGGTTCCTCGGGCCAAAAAAAAATGGTACACACGTGTACCACCCGGGGTCGAAGGGTTAATGGGTAAATATGCATTTACGCCTATTTTCACACATCAAAACACCCTTACACAACTCTAAACTACATAAAAACAATCGAAACGATTTTTTAGCAATTTAATTACATCATCTTTAAATTGACCTTTTCCCATTATCCATCAATCTTAATTATTCTTAAAGGTGGGGGCTCATGGGTTGAGATAAATACGGAATGATAATCGCCAAGCTGTACATAATTAGGCCCTATCTTGCAAAATGCAATGGCACTGAAATAATTATTAACAATGGTATAAAGGATTTTGTGGATCGTCTATATCGGGCCTGTGACGTCACAAGAGTATAAGTCCACCATCCAGTCTAGGCTAAGGATACTGGTGTGACGTCACTATGACGTCACAGGCCCGGTATAGACGATCCGCAAAATCCTTTATACCATTGTTAACCCGGGAGCTGCGGGAAGACTCTTAAGAGTTCCCCCGGCGGACTGCGGGAAGACTCTCCTGAGTAAGTAAAACTAAAAATCAACTTTTTACATCGAAATTTTTTTTTATTTTTTATTTTTATTTTTTATTTATTTATTTTTTTTTTTGGCCCCTGGGCCATGCAAAATCTCAGTCCTCTACCTCCCCTCCTTCCCCACTTTCCTCCTATTCCTCAGTTATCACCTATTTTCCCTATTATTCCCTTATTCTGAGGTATATTTTCGTGCTAACATTAGCGAGTTGCAAGCAGGGTGTTGTCATCACTGATAGCAATCGAGTGCAAGAGAGAGAGAGAGAGTATCGATCGACTGTGTCGCAGTGGCCTTGGGGAAAATGGGCGGGAAGGTAGCTTGCCTCACCCATACATTATACAACTCGTGGGCTATATCTCCGATTTTGACCATCCAAACGCTGTTTTCACTCGTTTTATTGTTGTTTCAGGTTAATACCTTTATAATCAACCCATAATAGGCGCATATGGATAATTATTAATGCTCTTAATGGTACAATGAATATTTTAGTGACGAAAAACCTCAAATACGTCAGCACAGGGGGAGGTTTTCATTTACCCCCGTGCGCACTTCAGAGGTTAATAATTATTTCAGTGCCATTGCATTTTGCAAGATAATTATGTACAGCTTGGCGATTATCATTCCGTGTTTATCTCAACCCATGACTCCCCACCTTTAAGACACGGCCCCCGATAGTGGGGAGGGCTATGAAGATCAGGGAAATTGCGGGGTAAAAGGCATAAATAAAGGGGTAATATTGGAAGAACTCTGAAAATACAATATTTAAAAGTAACAAAACCTGAAAATGGAAAAACCCGAGCCAAGTTTTGACCAAACTTGGCTCGGGTTTTTCAATTTTTCAGAGTCCAAAATTACAGTAACCTCATTTCGAAAGTTGGCTCGGGTTTTGTTGTTTTTCAACGTGGATAAAGCCAGTAAGAATGTTGTTAAAATTAACCTAACCTAGTATAATGGGTGGGGGCTGCTGCCCCCATACCCCCGCTAAATCCATGAAATCCGAGCCAAGTTTTGTCATTAACCTAACCTAACCTAACCTAGTATTATGGTTAGTATTATGGTAGTACTATTATAGCGGGGGTGTGGGGGCATCAGCCCCCACCCATTATACTAGGTTAGGTTAATTTTAACCACATTCTTACTGGCTTTATCCACGTTGAAAAACAAAAAAACCCGAGCCCTCCCCACTGTGTCTTAAGATTGATGGATAATGGGAAAATAGTAAAATTCGACAGTCCTTGGTATTAAACAACACTGTTAATCAAATAAAAAAAAAATAACCTGAAAAACTCTTCACTGGTTGGTGATAAACATTTACCTACTACCCCTCCCCCACCACCTCCCCCCTTCAAAACACGCCTTTTAGCGTGTTTTTTGGATGGTTCAGCAGACACGGAAACCGGAAAAAAACATATTTTGATAACAAATTATCACCAACCAGATAGGCCTACAAGTTTTTCAGGTAATTTGTTGTTGTTTTTAATTTTTTTCTTTGATATACAGTGTTGTTTAATACCGAGGACCGTCGCATTTTAGTATTATTAACATTAGGCCTAGCCTAACCTAACCTAACAGAAAAGTAACCTGTCTCCGCGACGGTCTAAACTCCCCCTCACGTTCCCTGTTTATGGGTGCGCGACGGTCTAAACTCTGCTTACGTTCCCTGTTTATGGGTTTGCGAAGGTTTGTAATACTTCAATGTATCTATTTCAAGTCAAATATACATTTCCGCGCATCATCAATCCATACTAAGTCTACTACTAATAATATTAACCCATTAGTACCAACAGAATAGCGACAAAATAGGGGTAGTATAACTGTAGATTTATCGATTTCTTGATACTTATGGAAATATATGAAACTACTATGGCTGTGTGTGCAGTGTGTCATTATTTATGCCTAGTTTTCAGAATAGGCCTAACCATCATCTTTCGCTACAAAATCTACCTTATAGGCATAACATAACCTAGTTAATATTGGCTGACCAGTCTTTGGAGGTGGGGTTCACACAAGAAGCCTGCTTCTTAATTCCCCACTATCATTTAATAGGTAAGCATTCAATAGGTAAGGCTAGGCTAGCCGAGTAACAAAGATAGAAACATGACAATTTACCCTCGGCGGGTGCCCAACCCCGAAAAGGGTTGAAATAGGGGAGCTATCCCCCCGCCAAAGGCGGCTTTCTAGGGCCTTTCCTAGCTGATGCTGAGAGGATTGGGTTCTAGTCATGTGGTGATGGGCTGGTCTATCAGAGTGAGAACTGAGCAATCTCTGCCATACCCATAGCTTACTCTGACTGTTCCTTTTACTTATATATATTCTAGATCTCAAGTGACGGCGTCTCTAACGTGGATTGACCTCCCAATCTACCAAGATTGGAAGCCAAAGCGTCACATTTTTCCCTTGCCCCTCAACTTTCTCTTCATAATTGCTGAGGGACACAAGGCCCTGGGTGGGGCTTTGGTTTCCCGGGCGTTTCCGCACCCTCCTCAGCTCCCCGCCATGGAGTGGCTTCGGTCACCCAGGCTTTATTGTGGTCGGCGGGGAGGGTTCTGTGGGGGCGCTCGGTTATGGCCTTGGCCTTGCTCGGGGCCTTAGGGCTGTTTGGCCAGGCAGCTTGGGGAACAACAACAACAACAACAACCCTCAGCTGGAAAAAAATAGACTATAGTCATCAGGGATACAGTAGCCTACGTTTCGTCACCACCTCTTAGACCTGTTTTGTCACCGCGATTTCGGACGTTTCGTCACCATTATTAGCCACTACTATTTCAAGGCCATTGAACCGGTAGCCGGCTGATTCGGACCATAGTAAATTCGGCCAGGCTCATTCGGACTACAATAATTATCGGACCTGGCTTACCATAGCCCCTTTTCGTAATCTACAACAAAAGAGTTAACAGAATATTCTTGAATCATATCCTACAATCTTCATTGTCTTAAGATCGTCATTGTCCAGAAGTCTCAACTATAGGCTAGACCACTGAGACTGAATCGGGAAAAAAAAATCTATTGTCAATTGAACATACATACATAACATACATAAAATTTTAAGACCGAGTGTTCCACACATAAGTGCAGTTTCAGTCTCTTGTCCTAATGGCGGCATTCCAGGCAACCCTGTTAAGGGCTGCTTCACTTGTCAAGTTCTTGGATTTGAGATCGGCGCGTATAGTCCGATCCCAGGTCTTCCTCGGTCCACCCCTTGGTGCAGCTCCCTCCACAATCACAGACCTGCATTTTTCACCCAATTTTGTTCATCCATTCTCTCCACATGTCCATACCATCCCAGTCTACTTGTACGCATCACCTCGCTAATACTCTTTATACCTAAACGTCTCCTCAGCTCAACATTTGTTATTCTATCCTGTAGCCTGGCCCCACACATCCATCTCACCATTCTCATCTCATTACGCTCCATTCTGTTGACATCCTCTACTTTAACGGCCCATGTTTCTGAGGCATACGTCATTGCACTTCTAACACATGAGGCATACACCTTTCCCTTCAGGGGGAGAGGCATTCTTTTCATGGTCAGGATTGGCATCAATTCTCTGAACTTCCCCCAGCCACACCTAATTCTAGCAACAGTGGCAGCCTCAGCCCCACCACCGGCAGAGATGGTATCTCCTAGGTGACAAAACTTGTTCACCAGCTCCAAAGACTCATTTCCAAAATTCACAGCCACAGGATCATCACTTAACACAAGCTCGCCTTTGCACACTACGCACTCAAATTTCTCTATTTCTGACTTATCCTTCGGCAGGGGCCCCTTTATTCTACTACAGCGCTTACTCCCATGGTGTACCCAACATCGACAGATGCTACATTGAATTGAGTTAACGCCCACTCCCTTTCCACACACTGCACATGGGTATGCACCGCTCTTTTCCACATTGCCTCGTCTCAAACTACAATGCATAACCTTGGTTTTGTTAATATTGACTCTTAAACCCTTGCTCGCCATGCCCTCTCTCCACTCTCTGAATTTGGCCTCAGCATCCTGCATACTGTCAGCTATTAGGACTAAGATCCTATGGGGAGGCGTGGTGGAGTGGTCTTGCCACTGGCCTGGTAATCCAAAGGTCCCGGGTTCAAATCCCGATGTATCAATGGGAAGATATTATTGGGATGGAATTTGTGCTGTACCTAGTATCAGTGCATTACCACAAAGCCCACCGAAACGTCAATAAAATACCCTCATTGTTCCCTGATTAAATAGCACTGTATGAATATTCCCATATTCAAAATATGCTATAGGGGTGCAATGCCTGGTGAGTTATCTGCTCAACAGGTGGCGTTGTGTGTGTGTAAGTGTGAGAGTCCGAGTGTAGAGGGTGAGACAGTGAAGCACGGGAACGAGATGGCTTCAGAGATGGGGTCATTTCGGGCCATGAGTGAGCACCGTGCCTCATGTGAAGGCAAGATGGCAGGTGCTCGTTGTACTCTACGTGCTTCACATGTCTCACTCCCTAGACTGGAACAAGACCTCACGGGCTTCACTGTTCATTGTAAAGCGGTGAATGTTAAGGCTCTCAGCCTATGCCCGAGAGGAAGTAAGTTGGAATATAGAAAAAAAAAAAAAAAAAATCGTCTGCATAAAACAGTTCCAACGGGAGTCCGCCTCTAAAAATTCTAGACAGCGCCTCCAAGACCATAATAAAGAGGAGGGGGCTTAACACTGAACCCTGATGGACTCCAACACAGACTGCGAACTCATCACTCAGTACACCCTTCACCCTCACCGAACTTCGCGAATCCTCATACATCTTCATTATCACACGCACCAGCCACTCTTCCACACCAAGTTTCCTCATAGCCCACTGTACAACATCTCTAGGTACCCTATCAAAGGCCTTCTCCAGGTCCACAAACACAAAGTAAAGATCCCTGCCTTTTAGTAAGTATCTTTCCTGTATCTGCCTGACTATGAAGATAGCATCGGTTGTACCACGTCCTGGCATAAAACCAAACTGCATATCATCAATAGAGATGCTTTGCCTGATCAAACCCTCAAGTACTCTCTCACAGACCTTCATGATTTGGTCAAGCATTTTCAGGCCCCTATAATTTCCTCTATCTAGCGCATCCCCTTTTCCTTTGTATATATTTACTATTACACTTTTGAGCCAATCCTCTGGGATTTTCTCATCTTTAATAATGGTGTTTATCAACTCAGTGACTAAGTTTACACCAATCTCCCCTGAGGCTTTTATCATCTCAGCGACAATGTCGGAGCAACCTGGAGCTTTACCGTCCTTCATTTTATTGATTGCGTCGCTCACTACAGCTGGTGCTATCAAAGGAGGGGGCCCAGATATTGGTTTTTCGATACTAAGCTGTTCCTTATCCCATTCAAACTCTACATTTAGCAATCGTTCATAGTGTACCTTCCATGCTTCTCTGATTTCATTTTCTGCATACACAATCTTCCCATTATCATCTCTAACACACTGTTCACCTATAATATCCCTACTGTCATTTTTAACTCGCCTAGCTAGGTTGAAGATCCCATTGGGATTGTCAGTGTTACACACTTGTTCGAGGACCAGGTCCTTAATGCGATTTTTAGCATTGTAAATAACTCTTGGCAGTTCGTTTAGCTGCCTGGTATTCCTCCCTGCTGCCTCCTTTCTTCCATGCTTTGAAGCATCTCCTTTTCTCTTTCACAGCATGTTCTACCTCATCGTTCCACCACCAAGAGGTCTTATTCCTGGGGTGACCCTTTGTTTTCCCACAGACTTTGTCAGTGGCAGCGATAAGGCTGTGCTTAAGAAAGTTCCATTGGCTATTTACATCGTTAGGCCTAGCTTCCTTATTTCTATTCATTTCCTCCAGTTCATTATGAAACCTATCCCTAACTTCCTTGTCCTTCAGCAGCCACACTTTCCTTTTGGGTATGTAAACCTTCTTGCTCTTAGGATCTCTGTATAAGCTCATGTCACACACAAGTAGCTTATGCTGGGGGATACATTCTTCGCTCGGGATGACCTTTACATCTCGAACTAGTTTCCAGTCTTTCCTGTTAACCAAGAAGTAATCTATCTGGCTACTGGAGACCCCAGAGTTATATGTGATCAGGTGGCTCTGTCTTTTCTTGAACTTTGTGTTACACACAACCATGTTGAGTGCAACGCAGGACTCCAATATATATTCGCCTTCTAGATTTCTCCTTCCGTAACCAATTCCTCCATGTACCCCCTCGTATCCATCTGCAGATGCTCCCACGTGACCATTGAGGTCCCCCCCCCCCACGATAGTTATTTCATTCTCCAAGAGGCCTGAAATGACACTGACGGTGTCATTCCAGAAGTCCTCTTTTATCTCTTTCTGTAAACCAGCCTGTGGGGCATATGCAGATATCACATTCAGAATTCTTTCACCAACTTTCAACTTCAAAACAATCAGCCTTTCACTAACTCTCGTAATCTGAAGCACACTTTCCGCCAGCTCTTCAGCCACCAGAACACCCACTCCTCCTTTCGCTTTATCAGTCTCCACACCCATCCAGTATATCCTATATCTTTTCCTCCTTCCGACAATCCACTGTACCCCATGCCTCTTCCAGAGTGTTTCCTGGGTACAGCAGACGTCCACTCGCCTCCTCTCACACATCTCAGCCACTTCATTCGCACGCAGATTCAAACTACCAACATTCACACTAGCAAGTCTGAGTTTGTGGGGGGCATTTGTCATTGTCCTGTGCGGTTTTGTTTCATCGGACTTACGTTTATTTTCTTTGATTTTAGTCATAGTTAGGTAGGTTTGGCTGGCAGATGGGCATCACCCCCCACAGAACTCCGGCTCCAGTCTACCCCGGGACCATTCCCAGCACCATCCCCCAAGTGATTACAAGGGGGTAGGATCCAGTGGCCTCGGTACGCCCCACCAGAACCAGCCGCAGGGACGCACCCCGTGCGCGTACACGGCACTACGACTGGCCTGATATTTTTCGCCAAATGACAGGGCAGCCTCCTGGAGCGCTACCTCCAGGTTCGGGCCCCTATACTATCGGGCGGACAGTGCCAGTCCGGGGAAACACTACGTACTGTACCCTCTGGATCCATTTCGTCCAGGTTGGGCCCAGGGCGCCAGGGCCGGGTCCAGAGGGAGCGACACCCACTGCCAGTGTGCCGCCATTAGGCAACTTGGAGCAAGTACAATGAAGCCCTGTCACAGCACTATCATATAGAGACAATGCCAGCACCAATAACAAGGCTTCATTGTATAGTGATGGCTACTTGGTCCGCAAGTCTATC
This sequence comes from Lithodes maja, assembly GCA_037953745.1. Taxonomy (NCBI): domain Eukaryota; kingdom Metazoa; phylum Arthropoda; class Malacostraca; order Decapoda; family Lithodidae; genus Lithodes; species Lithodes maja. The sequence goes on from JBAKBP010008061.1 coordinate 9,989, forward strand.
ACCATCCCCCCTATTAGTCGCCTTGTACGACATGCAGTAGGATGCGTGAGGCATATTCTTTTTTTCCTCCACCATTAGATGAAGGCCCCCTTACCCCCTGGGGGTCTTACCCCCTGGGGGTGGACCAATAACCATTTGAAGCTTATGCATGTTTAGCTAGCCTATATTTTGTGGCTCTCATTAGACGTTTTAAACAGCTTAACCCCTTCAGACTCATATGACGCAGAGGTTGCCAGATTAGCAATAAGAAATAGAGTTCTCTCACTCTTATAATTACCTCTCCAAAATTAGTTTTCTGCCCACAGCTAACTCAAAGGTAACTACAGAGGTTGAAGTAACTAAACTAAAGGTTTGTAAATACCCCTGATGGCAATAAAGGCTTTAAAGTATCCCTATTAGGCTCAAAATTGCGTCATATGTCGGAGAGGGTTAAGATGGATCTGTGGAAATGAAATGGGTAAACACTATCACACTTAACACTTAATTTAAGTAAATAAATAATCAAAATGTCCTGCCAAACCTGTAATGGTGTTTTATCAGATTGAAACCATTACGCCATCAGACAAAATATTAGTGGTCCTAGTCAGCCGTGTCATGGTCCGAGTCCGCCAATGACATGGTCCGAATCGGCCACTGATATGGTCCAAATCAGCCTCATTGTGGGCCGAATCGTCCAAGGTCCGAATCAGCCGGCATTCCATTGAACCTTGACTTGGTAAAAATTTACCTATGGTCCCGTTAACCCTCCAGCCCCGGCTACGCATTGCATAAATATTCCCCAAAACCCGGGTGTTTTGGCCGAAAAACGTCTAGGCTAGGCTACCGTATCTTTGTTATTCTGACTGCTTCCGCATTCCCGCACATCCCCAAGCGTAGCTGTGTTATTTACCTGTAGAATGGCGTTAAGTAGAGCTCTCTAAGTCAACTGGTTCAGTTGTGATGATGATTTCATTGGAGATAACTTTATGGCAACAACAGCCACTTTACACTACTTTTCGATACTTAACCCGTCCAGCACCAGCGACGCGTCTGGCGCGTCGGCGATGTATGTAACGCACAGCCCCAGCGACGCGTCTGACGAGTCACCTAAATGCTCCGACCGTAACCTCAGGTGTAGCCACTCGAGAGGGCTCAGATTTGTATGGGAACTGTGTACGTATCCCACGCAACCGTACCGATGGTTGAAAACTCTCAAAGTCCACGTGCGTGTGAGCGTGCAATAACCTGGTTTTTTGGGGTAATTGCCTTCAATTTTTTACTCTTATAAAATACGTTTTCGGGGGCTCTGTAGGACCATTCTTTAAGCTTTTTGAGCGGTTTTTCGTGGTTTTTCCTTCATTCCTAACCCATTCGCTATTGTTTCTGGAATAAAAAAAAAAAAATTGAAAACCGGCCGGGTTCTGGTGAACAAACAATACAAAACTAGCCGGGGCTCCACGGGTTAACAACATCATACAGGCACACACGAACAAGCGACGCTCTCCTTCTTGTGGCCGGAGATGCGGGGCGTCGGTCTAGCCGGCTGTTGTTTACATGCGTCGGACCGACGCCTCGCACACCAAGCTCACAGGCTTTCAACCACTGGGCGTTAAAGAGCCCTTCCGGGCAGCTGTGGTATGCTTTTTTATGGGCGTTCAAGAGCCCTTCCGGGAACAGAGGGTTAAAATATCCTCAAGTAACCTATTAACCCCTTATTGGCGGCGCTCGACTTAAGTCGTGCACCAATTTGCAGCAAGTTAGGAGCATTATTAAGGCTTTTAAAGGGTTAAAATAGAGTGCAAATGGCCGGGAGCACAGCGGGCCAGACAGCCGACTCCCAGGGCTTACCGCCGCCCATTAACTCATGTTCCCTGTGTTCTCGAGAGGCCGGCAGTGTAGCCAGTAGTGAGCATAGCTGGGAAAAATATACCGATATATGCTAAACTCCCATGTTCGTGGCATCACTGCAAGAGAACCACGAGTGCTACGTAGCTCGTTCTGGTCTCATTTTGAAGCTTTTAGTGCCTAGTTTTTTGCTAATTTTTTTTTTTTTTTTTTTTTTTTTTTTTTTTTTTTTAAGAGACAATGAACGGAGGAAGGAAAAACACAGATAAAACAAAAAGGTCCATGTGCCTAAAGGCATCCTCCATTCATAAAATGTTTGTAACAACTGGATTTAAACATTTGTAGATTGTAAGTTTGTGGAAAGCAATTCGAGGGAAGTGAATTCCAAAGAGTAGTAGCTCTGGGGATAAATGAATTCTGATAAGCAGAAGTTCTGCAGTGTGGAGGAGAAAGTGTAAATTCATGGGCGCTCTCAGCTGCCCTAGTTCTACGGGGAAAGATGTGGAGAGGCGGCACAATTGAAGCAAGTTCCTCGGAACAATTGCTGTGAAAATATCTGTAGAATAATGCAAGGGATGCAACGTTTCTTCGTATGGATAATGTAGGAAGGTCCTGTGTGATTGCAGGGTTATTGATTAATCTAATAGCTTTATTTTGAATTTTGTCCAACTGCCTCAATGCAACCACTCCACTTCCACCCCACAGAGGTGAACAGTAATCCATCTGAGAACGCACATGACTTTTATATATCACTGCATTTATCATGCAGGAGGGCCTGAATATGCCCAAATGAGCCCAAAACACCCTGCTAGACAAGGGTTAAGAACTGGTCAGGGGACTGCCCAAAATTTACAAATATTATATTAGATTAGATTAACCTAACCTAACTCTAATATAATATAATATAATATAACATAACATAACATAACATAACATATAGGCCTACATTTTGAAAAACTCACAAATTGCGAGATGAGACTCTCATTTGTTCCATTTCGGAATGGAGTGACATGAAGCGAAATGGAACGATATATTTCGGTATATTTCGCTACAATCTACATTCCACTCGCTTTGACATCCTGGGCGAGAATATACATTGAAGTGGTTCATTAGTTTCGAACCAAGCTAATAAGAAGGCTTTTTGGGCGAGAATATACATTAGAGTGACTTATTAGTTTCGAACCAAGCTACTTTGGCAAATTGGGCTACTAAACATAGTGGTGACGAAACGGGTCGGAGTTTTGGTGACGAAACGGGTTTTGGTGGACGTAACGTCCATACCCCGTCATCAGAGTCAAGACTCCAGACTGCATTAAAGTCGCCACCTGCCTTTAATAGGCATATCACACGATTTTTGCAATTTATTGAAAAGTAAGTAGGCTAGGCCTAGGCTATTACAAAAATCAATGGATCTCGCGGATGTCACACAGACAGACTCCAGTAAAGAATTTCCCTAGCCTAACTGTTGTAGAAAATGACCGTGTCCCAAAAAATCATAGGGTAAGATTCTAGGGAAAATTTTAGGTCAACAGGCCTAGAATGCGAGATAGCGTCACATAGGCTAGTACGGGGTAAAAAATGTCTCTGACCACCCTCCCTCCTTGCCCAAGCTGCTCAAACACCAGTGATGCCATGAGTCGGGCGTGAAATTTATCGTTCTGTACACATTTCGGCCGCACTAATAGAAAACTCCCCAGATTTAACCCATATTGCTCGCACTAATCGACATTCGCATTTGTTTGAACTCGCTTCATACGGGACCGAGCTGTATTTTAATGACATATTAACCCAAGGGACGCGAAATTGCCTTAGGAGCTAGGGTAGTTATTTGTGTAATTCTAGCATTATATTCTGACAGAATTTGTTAGGCCTATAGGCCTAGCCTATTTACGATATAAAATATTATTTTTATTCCATGTGCTTTATTTTACTTACATGATGAACATATGAACTTTGCAGAGTGTTAAAACCAGTGGGAAAAGCATTTGGATGGTGAAAAATGTATACTGTATTTTCGTAAAAAAAAATTGCCCGGTCGTATGTTAGGGCCGCAGGCTGAGCGAGGGATATCCTCCCCTTGCAATGTCTCGCAACACTCTGACCGCCACAGGAGATATCTCAGAGTTGTATAAAGTCACTAAGCGAGTCACTGGTGTGTACGTAAACCGCGTGAGATAAATTTGCTCCGAAAATAGCCGATAATTGGGGGTGGGGGGTTGAGACACATGAGGATGAGTGGTAAGAAGTACTAGAGGAGAATTATATCACCAAAAGACATATTTCTTTGTTTTAAGAGCCCCTGGGGTGTTTTGGAAGTTTTTTTTATGGTCTTGCTTCCGTGAGGCATATCGCGTTCGCTACGGTGACCATTCCGTGAGGCCTATCACATTTCTTAGGTTAAAAAGTAATTAAAACATTTATATTTGTTGTACAGGTACCAGTACTAATGTTTGTGTTGTTGTTCCAGATGGATGTGGAGACCAAGAAGGGTGAGGGCTATAAGCCTTATTACACCCACAAGACCGAGAACCTACAGGTCATCATTTCAGAAAAGATGCAAGATCTTCGTAGACTTCAGGCTCAGCGAAATGAACTTAATGCCAAAGGTGACAGTTTTAACATTTATTTAACCCATCTGTTATGTTCATAGGCATTATTTAAAGGGTATATTTATATTTGATTGTACATTACCGGTATTAGACTATATTTTATTTATCTTACCCTGGTGAACAATTTCATCCCTACATACATACATGCATGCCTACATAGAAGTTTAAAGACCATCTCCACAGAGAGCGTAGTTTCAGTCTTACGTCTTAAATGGCAGCATTCCAGGCGACCCTATTTTGGGCTGCCTCTTTCGTTAAAATCTTTGTTTTGAGATCGGAGTACCTAATCCCATGTCTTTCTAGGTCTAACCCTACCTGCAGCTTCCCCCGCATTCACAGTCTGGCATTTGTTCACCTAATTCTGATCATCAATTCTCTCCACTTGTCCAAACTAACCAAGTCTGCTCATGTGTATCACTTCGCTGATACTCCTAATACCTTCTTAGTTTTTCATTCAATATATACCCTATCCCTGAAGTTAACCCCACATATTATTCTCACCATTCTCTTTTCATTCCTTTCCATTCTATTAATATCCTCCACTTTAACTAACAATTCCCTAACACTTATTTGCAGAGTAAGAGTCTACAGTAATGTATAGCTTTATGTATTTATTTAATTTATTGTTTTCAGTTCGGTTACTGCGCGAGGAATTACAGCTGTTACAGGAACAAGGGTCGTATGTGGGTGAAGTGGTGAAGCCCATGGACAAGAAGAAGGTATTGGTGAAGGTGCATCCCGAGGGAAAGTTTGTAGTGGACCTGGACAAGAACATAGATATTAACCAGGTCACTGCCAACGCTCGGGTCGCCCTCCGCAACGACTCATACACACTTCACAAAATTCTCCCCAACAAGGTCTGAAATTCAGTACCGTACTGTATAGCCTACACATTCTTCTAGAACTGCATTGTGGTTAACTTTTGTATTGTACTTTTTATATGTTGTAGTATTTCATTGGCTTGGCTGATAAGATTATTACATAATCTCACATTATGATACAAGTAAAGCATGCTCAAAAGTTGTATCATACTTTCATAATTTCATATATCTCTTGATATAAAAAAATAGTAGTATGCCTCAAGCAAACTAATCAAAGTTTATATCCATAAGTTCAGGATTTATTTTATGTGTTATTTTGTACTGTTTGTATTTTTTTCATAAGTAGGTACAGCATAGTTGAAGTTGTGGAGGTAGGATTGTTCTTGCGACCTTGACTTTACAATACTTGTTATATGTTCCACAGGTTGACCCTCTGGTGAGCTTGATGATGGTGGAGAAGGTGCCAGACTCCACGTACGAGATGGTGGGTGGCCTGGACAAACAGATTAAGGAAATTAAGGAAGTTATTGAGCTGCCAGTTAAACACCCAGAGCTCTTTGATGCCCTTGGGATTGCTCAGCCTAAGGGTGTCCTCCTCTATGGTCCACCAGGCACAGGTACATTGGCCTCCTGGAGTCATAATATTTTGTTAACTCATTACTACACCATTTAAAAATATTTATTTGCATCAATTTGTTATATTATTTTATTTGATAAGCTTCTATTCTAGTGAAGAATTGTATCACTCATGTAGCCCAATATATATACTGTACTGTATATATATATATATATAACCTTAATGCAGTATTTTCCTCTTGTAGAGTACAGTGTGTAATTATAATTTTGACTTCACCAGGTAAGACTCTTCTGGCCCGAGCTGTGGCCCATCACACAGACTGTACCTTTATCAGGGTGTCCGGCTCTGAACTGGTGCAGAAGTTTATTGGTGAGGGTTCCCGAATGGTGCGAGAACTGTTTGTGATGGCCAGAGAACACGCACCCTCTATTATATTCATGGACGAGATCGACTCCATCGGGTCATCACGTATAGAGTCTGGTAGTGGAGGGGACTCGGAGGTACAGAGAACTATGTTGGAGTTGCTCAACCAGCTGGATGGATTTGAGGCTACCAAGAATATTAAGGTAACTGTGCCAATTATTACCGGTATCCCTTCCAGTACAGGTGACATTGTTTTTCAATATATTCTGGCTTGCATAAAACAATTTAATTTAGTATAGAAAGACTATATGATAGTCGAAAGGTTAATCGAGATTTATTTTACCTCCTTGATTACTAGATATTCTTCCTGAGCTGAACACAGTTGTGTAGTAAATATAAATGTCATCATACTGAAAGGATACTTTGTTAGTCTCATTTTATGATTTATTTATTTAATGTATACATACATACAATGGTTTAACGTCCCTATCCATTACATTGTAATTACTCAGACAAGGTTGCCTTTCAGCAGTTAAGAGTGTAGTGTGTAGTCCTACCACAACACTACCCCATCATGTCATCACAGTAGCTGATGTTGGCATAGTGCTAACAATGCCTCAGTAAGACTAAACAAAGTCCCCCTGCATTATCTGCAACCACACCAGCCTCAACAGTTTTAGAAAAAGACAGGGCCATAACAAACTTTAATGTATAGGATGGCTGTCAGTCCATACTTTCTTATCCCCCCTTTCCGTCGCCTTGTGTGACAGGCAGTAGGATATGTGGGGCATATTCAGTTTCCTTCACTTAATGTAAAGGTTCCTTTACACCCAGCAGGGTTAGAGATGTGCTTTAGTTTAATAGATACACCATTTATGCTCATATATATTTCTCTATTTATTGATTATAGTTATATTTATTTTAAGTCATGCATAGTATGCTTAGGGCAAATCTTGCATACTAATAATGTATCAATTAAAGTATTGGTAGTCAAGGATATTTTATAGTGGCTTAAGATTGTAATCCTATACTAATTATTCCCATTGACTCACTGTATCTTTATCATGAAATTATTTTTTTAAACTACGGTGTATTGGTTTCAATCTTGTGATATACTGTAGAAATCCACTATACAGTATTACATCCATACCCATTATGTTGTTGACATTGATCCCATGGGAAGTACCATAATCAGATATGTCATTGTTGATTATATTTTTGTATTATTGTGGTGTTCCTACTTTATCCATCTTTGAATGATTGACATATTTGTAATTATTTTCTATCTAGTAAAGTGATTGTGTGTAATAGAGGTGCTCGTAGGTTGAATCTAGATGTGCGGCTGGATGGGGAAATACTGGAACAAGTGGAGTGTTAAATAGCTAGGAGGAATGGTAAGCAGGAACGGAGGTATGGAAATGGAGGTAAAACAGAGTACGGTATGTGAAGGAAGGAAAGTTTTCAGAGCAATGGGAAGTTGTGAAAGGTGAGGAATCTCGGAATGAAAGCTAAAAGTGCAATTTATCAAGGGATAGTTATACCAACAGTGATGTATGGGGCTGAGACATGGGCTTTGAAGGCAAAGCATGGAAGAAAGCTGGATGTAATAGAGATAAGCTGCTTGAGGAGTAAGTGTGGAGTGACTTTTAGAGACAGTTTGAGGAATGATCAGATACATAGGAGAGTGGGGCAGCAGGAGCATTTGTCGGTCAGAGTGAACAGAAGAGTGCTGTGCTGTTATGGACATGTTAAGTGAATGGAAGATAAAAGGCTTACAAAGAGAATATGTGAGTCATATACAAGGGGAGGTAGAGGGGTAGGAAGTCCTCCATTGAGATGGAGAAAATTTGTAGTACAAGCATTGGAAAATAGAGCAATGACTATAGATCAGGCAAGAGAAGTACAGGTAGTAAAAATAGGAATGAATGGAGAATGCTAGTGAATAAATTAGAAAAAAACACGGTCGTTTGGGAGATGGGGTCAGGCGCCAGTTGGACTAGATAATAGTCTGTCAGGCGCCTGGCCCAGGGAGCCGGTGTATATGAAAGGTACGCCTGGATGCGTGGTGGTAGCTTCGCTGCATGTTTGCCTGCTGAGACCGGAACCTCTCCAGGAGGTCTGGGAATCCTGCTGGGGACCCCAAATGGGCCTGGGTCTCTGGGTCTTCTCCTGGGTGACCTAGATATGTGTGAATTTGTATTTTGTTTTTTGTGTTGTGTTATCCCTGTTCGGGCTCTGTCTCGAGTCAGCTACCCCCAGCTAAAAAAAAAGTATTTATAAAAATGGGGTATATACTGTACTGTATGTCCCTGAGTATATAGATAGATGGATAGAAATATAAAACACTTTAGTTTATTAGCATTAAGCATAAAAATAATGTGGCTGACACAAATGTGACCTAAATCTCTTTTAATCATTAATCAATATATCCACTTCCTTGCTCACGCTCACCAATCTTGTGTTTTCTTTGGTACAGTCATAGCCATAATAGATATATACTAATTTAATCAGTCATACACGTCATAATATACTATATATGTACCCATTAGAATCTTTGGACCTTTAATTGCTAACTCTGAAGCATTTGGGTTATTATATGACTGTCTTATTTGGGTTTGAATAGAACATTTTGACATAAATTGTAGTTTCTCTATTCATACAGAATATAAAAGAATTTACCAGAACGTTCTGAAATTCCCAAATTGACTAATTCCTTGAACATGACGCGAGTACGTTAATATACAGTATGTGCTACTAATTTGCTTGGGAAACAAATTCACTAACTCATATACTGTAGTGATATACATTCTTTGTGATGGTTTTGTGTTCTTTTATTTCAAAATTATATTTTACTAAAGCGTTATTTCCACAGTGATTTTGATTAGTTCTTTTGTCTTTATATTGTGTCGTCCCTATTTTGATTTGTATATTTTGCAAGTTTTACATTATAACAATTATAATGTAAAACTTGCAAAATAAACAAACCAAAACTTGGACGAACATAGTAAAATCTATTTTTTAATAATTTCACCACAACACCAAACACCTCCAATGAAATTAATGAAAGCATATAGCCTATGTGATCCACCAGGATTCGAACCCGGGTTATCACACACAGATTTTTAGACACCTTAACCATTACACCACCAAGACAAAACAACTAATCAAATAACAGATTTAGATGATTTTTTTTTTTTTTTTTTTTTTTTTTTTTTTTTTTTTTTTTTTTTAAAGAGACAATGAACAGAGGAAGGAAAAACACAGATAAAACAAAAAGGTCCATGTGCCTAAAGGCATCCTCCATTCATAAAATGTTTGTAACAACTGGATTTAAACATTTGTAGATTGTAAGTTTGTGGAAAGCAATTCGAGGGAAGTGAATTCCAAAGAGTAGTAGCTCTGGGGATAAATGAATTCTGATAAGCAGAAGTTCTGCATTGTGGAGGAGAAAGTGTAAATTCATGGGCACTCTCAGCTGCCCTAGTTCTATGGGGAAAGATGTGGAGAGGCGGAACAATTGCTGTGAAAGTATCTGTAGATTGTATACCTGTACAGTACTTGGTATGGCTTTTGACGGTACTCTAATAATAGTTTTTCACAAGTCTATTACTTACTATTGTGTTAATTTTGTATTTGATTTGTTATCCCTTGCTACATTTAAATATTTGTTAAACATGATTTTTTCATTGGTTAAATACAATGTTTTCACTACAGGATAGTAATTGATACTGGACATATTTATTTATCTATCTATTGTAAAACTTATAAAATAAACAAACCAAATTAAGGACGAGACTATATATAAGCAAAAGATTGATAAGGTACACAACTGGAAAGCCAATTCCACAGTAGTTTCCGGGTTTGAGTTTTGCCAGGGAAGTTGTCTAAAAAAAATACCACCCTCTCAGTTAGTGGCCCGGTTGACCACTGAATCCGGCAGACCAACTTAGAACCTGCTCCTCCCAATGTGAATACTGGACATGGCAGTTATATGAAAAATACCATATACATAATTCTTATTAAAATATTGAATAGGTTTACAGTACTGTATATCACCACTCCTGCTACAGTACAGTAATTTCCTATTTTATCCTCATTCACAATTTTAGTAGTTTTCTTCCAGGTGATATAATATATTTGTATAATATATTTCAGGTGATCATGGCTACGAATCGTATTGACATCTTAGACCCAGCGCTCCTGAGGCCAGGACGTATTGATCGTAAGATTGAGTTTCCTGCTCCCAATGAAGAGGCCAGGCTGGATATTCTTAAGGTTAGTAGGTCTGCACAGTCAGGCAAAGTAGTCTACTTTTATCCTATATCTTGTATAATTAGGGACAAATTTAAGTATTTTATGAAATTTAATTAGATAAGTGCAATTTTGTATAATTCAGGACTATAAATAATAGTGGCACTTTGTCTTCGGAATACAATTTTGTTTTCAAGATTATGGGCAAAATTATGAATTTTGGTATACTGTAGACCCATAGACAGTCCCCTCTTCATGACTTCAAATTATAATGTAAAAATGCAAAATAAACAAACCAAAACTTATACTCAAATCAAGTTCCTCTGTTGGTTTCTTAAAAATATAATCCTGAACCACACTGAACAAATCTTGAATCTAAAGGCTGTTTTTGCACTTATAACTAGAGAGATAACCAGAGTTGAAATTATGGAGGTTGTTGTTGTTGTTCCCCAAGCTGCCTGGCCGAACAGCCCCAAGGCCCCAAGCAAGGCCAAGGCCATAAACGAGCGCCCCCACAGAACCCTCCGTGCCGACCACAGTAAAGCCTGAGTGACCGAAGCCACTCCATGGCGGGGAGCTGAGGAGGGTGCGGAAACGCCCGGGAAACCAAAGCCTCACCCAGGGCCCTGTGCCCCTCAGCAATTATGAAGAGAAAGTTGAGGGGCAAAGGAAAAATGTGACGCTTTAGCTTCCAATCTTGGTAGATTGGGAGGTCAATCCACGGAAGAGACGCCGTCACTTGAGATCTAGAAAATATATAAGCAAAAGGAACAGTCAGAGTAAGCTATGGGTATGGCAGAGATCGCTCAGTTCTCACTCTAATAGACCAGCCCATCACCATAATTATGGAGGTAGGCAACAACTATTGACTGTGACTACGTTATTGGAGTAATGACTAACCAGAGAAGTAAAGGTCATAAGTTTTATAACTAGGCTACTGTATGAAAACAAGATTTATAATTATAAATGACAGTAACCTTATATATTTCAATCTTCTGCATATACCGTACTGTAGATGGTTGTTTGATAAGGTTAATTTATGTTTTATTTATGTAAGTTTGGATTGTCTGAGTTCTCTAAAAAATTTAACTTAAAAAATATCAAGTTGGACTAGTAAGGTTTCAAACATATTTTCCAACAGTTAATTTAGAGTAAAAGTGGTTAGGGCGCTCATGCTAGGCTGCGTTTTGTCACAGCGCTTATCTCCGTGTTTTAGCCCTTGGTAGCCTGCGGTGGGTGAGTTACACCGCCTAATATGCAGGGGCTACTGCATATTATCCATGATGATGACTCTGATTAGGATGAAACTGTTTATACTAGCCTACTGAGCCAAAGCCACTTATAAGGCTAAGAGTGCATATTATCCAGGTTACCTTAGTTTATTTCCCCAGATAGGATATCACAAATGTCCACTCAACTTAGGTTTCTATTTACTGCTAGGTAAGCAGGGGCATTGGGTGTAAGAAGATTACCGGTACCCATTCATCTCGTTCTACTTAGGAATCAAACTTGAGTTATCTCAGTTATAAGCTAAGCGTGTTAACCAACTTGCCACTGGACACCCGGTTCCTTTAGATAGCTGATAATGTTGGTTCTGTTCTCTCGCAGATCCACTCCCGTAAGATGAACTTGACCCGCGGGATCAACCTGAGAAAGATTGCCGAGATGATGCCGGGAGCTTCGGGGGCTGAGGTGAAAGGTGTGTGTACCGAGGCCGGCATGTACGCGTTGAGGGAGCGACGCGTACACGTTACCCAGGAGGACTTTGAGATGGCTGTAGCAAAGGTCATGCAAAAGGACAGTGAGAAGAATATGTCCATCAAGAAGCTGTGGAAATAGATTAGTTATATTTTTATATGGTTTGTCTTATTTAGTCAGTAGCCATTATTCTCTACACTTCTTCAGTACTGTGTTGAGCTTAACCCTTTCAGTACTATGACACCTTTGATTGTATGCTGGTTATCATTAAGATTACTTTATTCAACTTAGGAAATAACAGGGAATCAGAGTTAACCAAGATCATTCATACAGTACTTATATTTTAGGGATCCTTCCTAAGCTGCATATTGTACAATAATTTAATTTAGGCCAGAATACAACAAATATGGTGCCACTATATTGAAGGGGTTAAATTAGGCTTCTTATTGCAACATAAAAGTTGTAATATTGAATGAAGTCTTCATATTCAGTTCAATGGTCGAAGTTTGTACAGTTGAATGAACTTGCTACCGTTGACTAGAAAGTGTAATTTCTATCATCATCATTAGAGTATCTTATTTTTGTCATTAGCATAGGTTGGAGAGACTCATCTTAACCCCTTCAATAAGAGGGCAATATCTTTACTTGATTACTGCCATGTGATTTTACTTGGCTTACAAAGGGCCAATAGAATCAAAAGGTAAATATTTATCTCGCTTAACACACTAACTTTGACAGGTTCTATATAGATTGAATAAATGTATATGGAGTTATCTTGCATATAACATAAATTGGAGTCCTCTGATTGAAGGGTTAAGGATAAAATAGGTGTTATAGGTAGCGCCAACGAACTTGACAATAATCTTGATCCCTGACCTCTCTGTAACTAAAAAGGGCCTAGAGAAAACTGGCTGTAAATATCCACACTTATTTCCTGGTGGACTCTTCCCAAATGATAGAAATGTCAGCTCGATTGCTTTCATTTATTTTGAGTTATGAAAAGTTAAGGGGTCAAAATTATTGTCAAGTTCGTTGGCGCTACCTATAGTATGAAGTAGAGGAAATTTAATAGGGTTTTTTTTCATCTGTTTAGTAAATATTGTTTTCAGGAGAGAATCTATAGTTTAATGAGGCCAAGTTTCCTAAGCTTTCTAACCATTGTTAACCCCTTGAAGCTCTGACGCATTTTAGCAGTATATTTTGGCTATCATTAAACGATTTTATGCAACTTGGGAAGGATCTGTGGGTATTATCTCAATCACCACTCTGACTTCCATATACAGGGTGATTCAGAACTAATGTCAAAAAATGACAACACATATTCATGAGGTGGAGATGCGTATATTTCTTTCTATGACTTTTTCCCTAAAGTGTATGGAAAACTAGTTAAAATTACTTAATTAAATCTAGCGAACTTATCCAATGCCTTGCCAGTGATGTTATAGGCAGGAATCAGAACACATTACCCCCTCCCCCCCCCCCCCACGCCCACCCCTCCTACTCTTCACCACCCCTACTCCTCTACTCGGCTCCACTCAGTTAACGACCAGCTTCACACTGTTCGTAGTTCGAGACCCGTTATTTTGAAGCATTTCACAAAATGCAATTATCAGAATATCATCCTTGTCAGAGACCGACCTTCCTAATTTAATGAGTTACTTGACAGTCTAGTCGGGTGGTTGTTATTCGGTGGTACACTCTACATCAATAATCCTGTCCCAAAACGAACTTTAGACATCAAAATGAACCTTCGAAATTCCAATATTAGGTAGAGAATGTATGAAAAGATTCGGTTCAGTTCGGGACAGCTTCAAAGATTTAAGAACAGGATTAATGTCGTAGAGTGTACAGCCGTGCCTGATAATCCTTGACCAGTGTTGGCAGTGATTTGCCATTAATCCCTGGTCAAGGATTATCAGCCACGACTGTACATTTAGAATAGCTGATTATTATTTATCTGATAAATTTACTTTACATAATTTTCCAAATGATTTATTTTTACATTAAATCTGAACAATGGTATCCAAGAACTAGAAAAGCACTCAGAGAGCGCAGACCTCCACCAAGGCCGCTCAATCTTCCATCTGTTCCTTATCCCATTTCTGACAATCCCTGAAAATTTCATCAAAATCCGTTCAAAATTGTTTAGGGCCGTGGCAGAGGTCTGGGTACCTGAGTGCCTGATCACCCCCCAAATTGAATCAGTTGTTCCTTATACCATTTCTGACAATCCATGAAAATGTGAGCAAAATCCGTCCATAACTTTTTAGGGCCGTGGCGGAGATCTGCGCTCCCGAGTGCCCCATCACACCCAAAATCTAATCATTAGTTCCTTATACCATTTCTGACAATCCCTGAAAATTTGAGCTAAATCCATCCATAACCTTTCTGAGTTATCTTGGTAACAAACTCACAGACAGGCAGACAAACAAACCAACACCGGTAAAAACATAACCTCCTGGCGGAGGTAATAAACACTAATAATTTGTTCCCCAAAGTAAACCGGCTTAACTGCTGTTTATGGTTAATACTGTACACTAGGAACAAATACAAAATACGTGCTTCACATATTAGTTTATTTTTCCAGTAACTGTTTTCTTACATGCGATAGGTGACGGATGAACAAAGTTAATGTTATGTATTCTGTACTGCTATGTTATTAGTAAAACATAATTATGAATGTAAGTAATAAAGTAATAAGGAAAAATAAAATAATAAACGAATGAACCAAGAGCTCGCAATGCCCCATCATAAGCCTAGATTTAGACTACTGGAGAGAGAGAGAGAGAGAGAGAGAGAGAGAGAGAGAGAGAGAGAGAGAGAGAGAGAGAGAATAAGTAAGTTTAGAAATTGCAACCAAGTTTGAAGTCGTTTTACATCTTAGAGCAGGTGTTCAATGTGACCACCATCAGCCTCAATACATACATTATAGTGACGGATCAAGGATCTTTGAACCCTCTCCAATATCTCAGGAGTTTCACGAATTTTGGTACACCCATCTAGAATTCTCTGCATCAGATCCTGTTCATTGGTAACTGGAGTTTGATACACAAGGGATTTAAGGTGACCCCACAAGAAGAAATCCGCTGGATTCAAATCTGGCGATCTGGCTGGCCATGAAATGGGGCCACCTCGCCCTATCCACCTGCCGGCAAAATTGTTATTAAGGTACTCCCTGACTCGAAGGCTGTAATGAGCAGGAGCACCATCATGCATTAGCCACAGCTGACGTCTTATTCCTAAGGGAATGTTATCAAGGAAGACTGGCAAAGAGTCTTGTAGAAATTCTAAATATTTGACACCTGTCAGAGTACCCTTCAAAACATGTGGGCCTAATAGGTGGCTACTAATCACTCCACACCAAATGTTAATGGAAAATCTTTGCTGATACGCATGGGGCCAGGTGACATGTGGATTTTCATCATCCCAGTAATGCAGGTTGTGTGTATTAAACATACCATCCCTGGAAAAGGTACACTCGTCAGTAAATTACACACTCTTTGGGAAACTGCGATTTTGGGTAACATTTTCGAGAAACAATTGACAATATTCTCGTCGCCTTGGATAATCGTTGGGATGTAAAGCTTGAACCCGCTGAAAGTGGTATGGGTAAAGCAGTTGATCGTGTAACGTTCTCCATACTGTTGACTGACTTAATCTTATATCATGGGCAACTGCAAGAGTGCTTGTACGGGGATTATTTCCCACAGCATCCAGGATTAGCTCCTCTTCATGTGGTGTGATGTCACGTGGCCTTCCAGTCTCCTCCATCCGTGGTCTAACACTGCCACGCTCCCGAAGCCTCCTATCTATGCCGCAAAATGTTCTGGGCCATGGATGTTGCTGTCGTAGGGGAAAACGTGCTGCATAAATCCGTGATGCCTCTAGACTGTTCCCATTTGCTGCACCATAAGCCATATGCATATCTGCATATTCTTGGAAGGTGAACCTTTGCATGTTTCCGGCTTGCCTGTAATCATAAAAGTTTGCATTGTGAGCCCCCCTACATTAAGTCTCTTTGTAATCTGTGCATTTTAACATTTGATGTTCTGTTGATACATACACTTAAATTACTCTATCGCGCGTGTGCATCGTTAAAATAGTTATGCATATCGCTGCATAAGGAACGAGACCAAGCATCACAGGAGACTGTGCATAGTAAGAAAATTGTGAATAACATTGCAGAATGTTATCCCAAGAAGTAGTTGGATTCATTTCATTGATATGATTATGTGTACGGTCACTCATCACTAGCATCATTCAAGGCCAGATGAAATACTTATAAAACATTGGGTGGGTATACATGCAATGACGCTAACCTCTAGGTGCAATTACAATAATAAAGGATTATCGAGATAAGTATTGTTCATATTCCTTTCTGACTCAATTTTAACTTAAAGATTTCATAATAATGTGTGTTCATAAATAAAATTATGAAAACATAGATATTGCTACGTTAGCTTACACATACGGTAAGAATTTGTGTATGTGAAATTATACCGCACAGTTTCTATGTAATTCTAGCAACGGCATGAGGTAGGCTATTTCTTTGGAGTTTATGTTCAAAGAAAATTTAATAATATTTACTTTAACTAACTCTGCTATTATCGCTACTAAATATTGAAAATTATGAATAAATATTATCACAATATTATTTTCATAATTCAGTAGGCTACATTATCCTCTCATTAACCCTTCTCACGATCCTGGCGCCATTTGACGTTTTCTTCTGGCAATCATTATAAGTTTTATACAGGTTAGGAAGGATCTGAGGGGATGAAAAGGATAAACACTAGCTCAATAAACCCTCAGGATTTAAAATACCTTTCACAATCTAAATAAAATAGTCAAAGAATAACCAGAAAACAGAAGAGCAGGGCGTCCTCGGATCATGAAAGGGTTAATGTGCACCGTCAACGACAATACCGGGTATAACACCTTTTCTAAAGACTGCTGTTGATAATGAGATGTAAAAATACTGCAATAAATATCTTAATGAACCAATGGCGATTAATGAGCAATAAATAAATACAGTAACTATGTATTACAATAACTACAAATTTATCTACAGTATAACAATGTAAGCAATAATTATTTCTTGAATAATTTACACATAATATTCGACTTTGAAGAAAGAATAACTAGTCTTACCAATCGAGGAGTAGCAGGAAGTATGAATAGAGGGTCGAAAATGATCAACTAAATGAACCTGTGTCGTAAATATTTTTGAAGCGTCGGATCAAGTTCGAGACTTTGTCTTCATCTTTAGCAGCAAAACTGCAAGTCATAAGTGTTCGGATAGTTGGCTGAGGCTTTGGCTGCAACATACACTTTCGTATTGGTGATGGCTTTTCACAGTAAGGAGATGGCCCAGAGGATGTGCATAAATGTGCTAGATATCTGTTAGTTACCAATCTTTATCCAATAATTATACCAATATCTCTTCCACACTGTTTCTAACCTTGTGATACGTTTACTTTTCTGATATTTTAATTAGCAATGCTATATATGTGTCTTATAATGGTTAGCAAGTCCTGCTATACTAACCTAGCAGGTTCTGTAACTATTTATATGAGCATTTTTCACGTTTATATACTTAGTTGATTTTGATAGATATATTTTTTATCTCAATACACGTGAATTTTGTGACATTAGTTCTGAATCACCCTGTATATACCCTTCCTAATCTAAATATAATCGTCTAATAAGTACCAGAAAACAAAACAGAAATGTGTATAGGAGCTTGAAAGGGTTAACACTTACACAAAGAGACCAGTACTACCTGAATAAATTTGTCTACAGAACATTTGTTTTATTTAACCTAGCAGAACTGGGACAAATACACTGAAAAATCTTTAAATTATTTGTTATTTGTTTATAATATACAGTTTGCCGCACATATTCCATTTCGTTGGGGTCGTGATTTGGCATAGCTGCTCCCACCTCCCCAACCAGCAAGAGGTGGAGTGAGGGTGGGGGGTTGGGGAAGTGGGTGCAGCGCTGCCAAATCACGATTCTAACTTAATAGAATACATGCGGCAAACTGTAATTGATTGGGTTTAGGTAGACTGACTATAATCACCAAAAAAAAAAAAATCAATCAATGTTACTAAATAGTAACCCCGCCGTTGGGGGGCCACCTTGTCGTGGTGGCGGGGCTCGAAGCGGGGTCGCTGTCATCCACTCTTCGGAGCAGGGATTACAGCGGCGTCGTGGACGAAGTACCCCCCCGTCGTCTTTGGGATAAGCGGAACCTTCCGGTGACGGCGTTTTTCTGGTTCCCGATTTTGACCTCGCTTTGCGGAGGGTTTCCTCCTCCTTTTTCACTAAATTGTGTCGGCTAGGCTCTAGACGCCT
The DNA here is from genome assembly GCA_037953745.1 of Lithodes maja. Lineage (NCBI taxonomy): Eukaryota > Metazoa > Arthropoda > Malacostraca > Decapoda > Lithodidae > Lithodes > Lithodes maja. Next base: position 28,489 of record JBAKBP010008061.1, read on the forward strand.
TCCCTCGCTGAGTGGGGAGTTCTGACTCCTACCCGTTTACAGGGGCAGTGGCAGCTAGCTCACTGCACGTGGGGGTTGGTACCGGGGGCGGCGGCGCGGTCGCCCGTGCTGTCGCTCCATGGACCGCCCATCAGTGAGGCCCGGTCTCGGTTTCCGGGGGTCCGGTCTACCTTCCTGGTGGGTTTCCTGGCTTCTGTCCGGCTGCCCTCCATTACGTACAGATTGGGGATGTTTGCAATTCATTTTGCCCTCAGTCCCAGTATAGCGGTTTTGCCTAAGCTAGGCCTCTCTGTACGTAGTGGTGCTATCCCCCCTTGTCTAGGGGGGTAGGGTATGGGGACGAACCCCCTAGGACCTGCCCCTGTTTGTGCCGTCGGTGTGGGGGTCGGAGCTTCCTGCCTCGCGACGGGGGGCTCTGTTAGCTCTTCTGGTACGCTCTTTATTTTTGCTTTGTTTCTGTTTTTCTTTTCTTTTTCTTTCTTTTTCTTCCCCTTGGTTAGTTTTTCTTTCCTTTTTCGTTTTCCGACAAACCAAAATTAGAATAGTAAAAACAACTTGGGTCATCATGGTCCGTCCATACAACCCCACTACCCCGGACCAAGCTAAGGCGCACCCTGTCCCCGTCCCACGCGATCTCACGGACTCTCCACCTGACCTTTCTCAACTCTCTGGGGCTTCCGCCCTAGACGCATCCGTACCTACTCGTACCGTACCAGCTCAAACCTCTGACTCTCTCCTCATTGACCGCTCTCCGGCGCCTTCCTCGGCTTCGACTTTGGTAGACGTGGAGTGTGTCACCTCTCTTTCCGATTCTTCATTAGTTCAGCCTGTTCTTTCTTCTCCAGCTTCCTCTTCCATATCCCTCCCCGCTCCGCCAGTTCCGCCCTCTTCTCTTCCGTCGTTTGCTATCCCTTCTACTGCGTCTGCCACTCTTCCTTCCTCCATTGCTTCCTCATCTCACATCGTCACTTTCGAACCATATTCTCCTTCTTTTTCTTCTTCTTCAGTTCCTTCGCCTTCGGTTCCATCTACTTCAGTTTCTTCTTCTGCTCGCCCTCGTTCTTCTATTCTTCCTCTCTCCGATCTCTTTGCCCCTGCCGATTTTGTTAAATTCTTTTCTATCCCCGCCTCAGCCCCTCTTGCCGGAGATGACCTTCTGTTCCACCTCAGTCTCCTTCAGAGGGTGGGCAAGGATGTCACTTTCCACTCAAGTCATGATCATTCCCGTCTAGTTACAGTGCAAAACGAGTCAGGCTGCTGCTATGGCGGCCTTTGCAGATCCCAACGGTACTCCTATCCCTGCTTTTAAAGACCAAAGAATGAACTCGTGCACAGGTACTGTCCTGATCCCTTCTTATATCCAACTCGGTGATCGGGACTTCAAAGATTGTGCCGACCTTATTGGGAAGGCCGTTGTTGCTCAAGACCATGTTGTAATTAATATTGTCTGTTACACCATCCAACCTCGCCACAATCGCCGCTATCCCTCTAATATCGCTAAAATAACGTTCGATGGTAATATGCTCCCTTCTCACGTTATTGTCGGTGGTACTCGCATCGACGTCTTAGAATCCCTTCCCCGTCCTCAGCAGTGCAGGGGTTGCTGGCGTTTTGGCCATCCCGTGAAATACTGTCGCTCTCTCAACCCCGACTATCCTACATGCCCGTACTGTGCGCGACCTGGCCATATTGCTGATGAATGCCCGTCTACGACCCCCTGCTGCCTCAACTGTAAAGCCTCCCATCCTGCCTATTCCCATGATTGCCCCGTTTACAAATTTGAATCTGAAGTTACAATTCTTAAAGCAAAACAAGGCCTTACTCACTCTGCTGCCCGTAAGGAAGCTCTTCGCCTGGGCTTCTCACCTCGTCCGATTTCTGCACTTATCTCTCACCCTCCCGTCTCTTCTTCCACTCCCTCCTTTCCGCTTCCCTTGTCCTCGTCCTCCTCTTCCTCTACTTCCTCTGTTCCGCTCTCTGTCCCTTCTTCCCTTACTTCTACGCCTTCGGTTTCTTCTGTCTCCACTCCTCCTATTACTGTCTCTTCGTCTTCTATCCCTTTGTCTAACTCTTTCTCTGTGCTTGACTCTTCTACTCCTACTTCCGTTTCCTCTCCTTCCACTTCCTCTCCTCGCCCTCGCCCCTCTTCTTCTGGTTTGGCTCAACGCCCCACCCGCCAGCGGTCCCATCCCAAGCCTTCCTCTCGTTCTCCTCCTCCCTCGTCTCGTGGTTCCCTTTCCTTCCGGTCTCCTGTCTCTACCAAACGGATTTCCAAAATTCCTTCCCGTACCTCTCGTTCTCCCTCTCCCCACTCCTCTTCTAAACGCAGGGACTTCCACCGTAATGTCCGGAGTCCGAGTCCCAGTGAGAAGAAGAAAAAGAGGTTGCCTCCTTCCTCCACCCCTCCTTCCTCCTCCTCTCCATCTCTTTCTTCTTCTTCCTGCCTTCGCCCTCCCTTTGTCTTAAACATGTCCTTTGAGTCCATTCCCAAGATTCGAGCCTTTCTCGATTCTTCTCGTCCCCCGCCTCTTACCGTTTCAGCTGACATTCATCCCGTCCCCTCTACACTGCCCCTTACCCCTCAACCGCCTCCTCCTTCCCCTGTCCCCCCCTCTTCCGTCTCTACCCCTTCCCACCCTTCTTCTCTTCCTTCTGTCTCTCTTTCGTCCTCTGCCCTTCCCTCCTCTCACTCTGGCCCTCCTCTTTCTTCTTCTCTTTCGCTGTCAAGCCTCCCTATGCCCCCCGGTTTTCGGTCCTCCCCTCTGCCTCCTTCTCTTCTGTCTCCCCGTTAACCCATCCACCTCTTCATTGTTGTACATAAGTGTGTATTTTTCCCTTTATCATTATTTGTATTTATCTGTCTCCCCGTTCGCCCATCCGACTTTTCATTGTTGTGCATAAGTGTGTATTCTTCCCTTTCTTTTTTTGTTGGCTTTTGCCTCCTTTTACTTCTCCACGTTATCCTCATTCACCTTTTCTTAGTTGTACATAAGTGTGTGTGTTTTACCTTTATTGTTATTTGTGTATATTTCTTTCCTTCTATGTGTGTCCTTCCTCTTTTTCTGTGCGTTCTTATTTTCGGTGGCTTTTGCCTCCTTTTATGGTTTTCTTTTGTCTGTTTTCGTTGTTTTTTCGTCCTTTAGTCTCCTCTTAGTTTCTTTTTTCTTTTTCTTTAATTATGTCCATTTTGCAGTGGAATCTTCGTAGTCTTAATGCTCAAAGGATTGACTTAAGTTTTCTTCTTTCTCTTCACTCCCCTAAGGTCGTTTGTCTTCAGGAGACTCGTCTTTTCTCTTCTCCTGTTCCCTTTCCTCATTACTCTTTTTATAGTTCTCCCCACTCTCTCCATGATACTTGTCTTCTTATTCATCGTTCTGTCCCTTTTGAAGAGCTGTCCTTTTCTACTCATTTCCCTTGCACCTTTGCTAGAGTCTATCTTGACCGCTGGTTGACAGTGGTTTCTGTGTATTTGTCGCCTTCTCTTCCCATCGATTTTACCGAATTCTCCGGGATTTTATCTAAGTTGCCCACTCCATTCTTAGTCCTTGGTGATTTTAATGGTCGGCACACCTTGTGGGGTGACAATGTTATTTCGCCCCGGGGTCGTCGGCTTGAACCTTTTCTCTCGGCCCGTAATCTTTTTATCCTTAATTCTGGTACTCCTACTCATTTTGATGCTCGGACTCGTACGTTTTCCTGTATCGATCTTTCCCTGTGTTCCCCTTCAGTTTCCCTTGATTTTCATTGGTCAGTTCTCGAGAATTCTCACAATTCCGACCATTTTCCCATTCTCCTTTCTCTGACTACCTACTCTCCTACTCCTAACTCCCCTCGTTGGTGCTTCCAGCGGGCGGACTGGTCTTCTTTCGCTTCCCTTACTGTTCCTTCTTTGCTTCCTCCTCCTTTCTCATCGGTCCGTGTCATGCTCTCGTTTTTTCTGGATCTGGTTTTCGGTGCTGCTTTGCCATCCATTCCCCGGACGTCTCGCCCTTTCTCGTCTAAATGCGTCCCTTGGTGGTCTCCTGAGTGTTCCAGGGCCCTCCGGGTTAAACGGGCGGCTTGGAAAAGTTTTCGGCGTAAGCGTCTCACCCCTGCTTCTCAGGAGTCATTTTTTCTCTTTCGCCGTGCATCTGCTCTTTTCCGTCGTACTACCAAAGCCGCTAAACGCCGGAGTTGGGAGTCCTATGTTTCTTCTATTACGTCTCGCACTCCTGTCGCTTCGGTTTGGAAACGTATTCGTAAGATCTCTGGTAAACATCTTCCCTTCCGTGCTCCAGTCCTCCGCATTGATGGTGTTTCTGTGGCAGACTCCGAAACAATTGCTGATCGATTGGGCTCGTACTTTAGCTCAGTTAGCAGTGGTTCTCACCTCTCTGCTGAGTTTCACTCGCTTAAAGTCGTTGCGGAAAGTACTCCAATTACTTTTAGTCTTTCCTCTGACGAATCCTATAATGCTCCTTTTTCCTCAACTGAGTTACGCACCGCTCTCCGTGCCTGTAAGAACACTTCTGAGGGTCCTGATGGTATCCATTATCTCATGCTCAAACGTCTTTCTTCGCAAGCTCTGGTCTTCTTGTTAGCTCTCTATAACAAGATTTGGTCTTCTGGTGTTTTCCCTCCCTCTTGGAGTACTGCCCTGACCATACCTTTTCTTAAACCTGGCAAGTCTGGGTTCTCCCCACAGGACTATCGCCCTATTGTCCTTACCAGTTGCCTGTGTAAACTCTTTGAACGTATGATTAACGCTCGTCTCATGTGGATTCTTGAGTCGCGCCATTTGTTGTCTTCTTCCCAGTTCGGGTTCAGACGTGCTCGTAGTACGCTTGACCCCCTCATTCGCTTGGAATCTTATATCAGGACAGCTTTTGCTCGTCGTCAAACTGTCATTGCTGTTTTTTTCGATCTCGAAAAAGCCTATGATTCTACCTGGAAGTACCACATTTTGCGTCAGCTCCGTTCTTGTGGCATTTACGGTAATCTAGGAGTCTTTATTCAGAATTTTCTTTCTTCTCGGTCCTTTCGTGTCAGAGTCGCTTCCCACTTATCTCGTCTTTACCCTCAGTTGGAAGGTGTCCCTCAGGGTTGTGTCCTGAGTACTGTCCTTTTTCTCATTGCTATCAACGGTATCGTGTCTTCTCTTCCTGTCGGGGTTCGGTCTTCCTTGTATGTCGACGACTTTGCGATTTACGCAGCCGACTCAGATATTGCTGCTTTACGTCTTCTTATCCAATCCGCTATTCTGGCTGTTTCTTCATGGGCAACCCGCCACGGGTTCCGTTTTTCCACCTCCAAATCCTGCGCGATGTCCTTTACTCGTTGCCATTCTATTCCTCATCCTCTTACTCTTTATGGTACTGCCCTCCCTTATCGTTCCTCTACTACTTTTTTGGGTCTTACTTTTGATTCTCGTCTTAATTGGTCCGCTCATGTTTCTTCTCTCAAGGTTGCTGCCTTACTCCGCCTCCGCCTTCTTCAGTCCTTGTCCCACCTCACTTGGGGTGCTGATCGAGCGCTTCTTCTTCGGCTTCATACGGTTCTTGTCCTCTCTAAGTTGGATTATGGCTGTCAAGTTTACTCTTCAGCCTCTGATTCTGTTCTCCATGCTCTTGATTCTGTTCATCACTCTGGTCTTCGTCTTGCCCTTGGTGCTTTTCGTTCCTCTCCTGTTGAAAGCCTCTATGCTGAGTCTGGTTTCCCTTCTCTTTATCGCCGTCGGGCTCTCCTGTCCCTTCGTTCTTACGCTCGCCTTCAACAATTCCCATCTTCACATCTTTCCCTTCCCCCTTCGGTCGTTGCTACTTTTTCGTCTCACCCCCGTCTTGGTTCTCCGTTTTCTGTCCGCATGCTCTCGCTGCTCGCATCGTGCTCTTTCCCTGTTTCTAACGTCCTCCCTTTCCGCTTTTGCTCTTTTCCCCCCTGGCTTTTCCCTCGTCCTTCGGTTTGCCCTTCCATCCTCCCTTGTTCCAAGTCCTCTACTTCTCCCCTCGTTCTTCGGTCTCGTTTCTTAGATCACCTCTCTCTTCACGCTACAACCACTCCTGTGTTTACTGATGGCTCCAAGACGTCGGTAGGCGTGGGGTTTGCCGTCCTTTTTCCCACTTGCTCGTATCAATATTCTTTACCTCCCGTTGCCAGCATATTAACTGCTGAACTTTATGCTATTTTTATTGCCCTCCGTTTTATGTGTTCCTTCCCCTCCTCGTCCTTTACTTTGTTCTCTGATTCTCTCAGTGCTCTACTTCTCTTACAGTCCTCCCCTGCTCTACACCCTTTAGTTCTTTCCATTCAGGAATGGCTTTTCCGCCTTTCCGTCCGCAAAAAGCTTGTACGTTTTTGCTGGGTTCCCAGTCACGTTGGCGTTTGCGGTAATGAGCGGGTTGATTACCTTGCTCGTTCTGCTGCCGTGCGGGGTACCCGCTCCTCACTTGCTGTCCCGGCCTCTGATTTCTTCCCTGCCTTGTCCAGGTTTCTTTGGTTGAGGTGGCAGACTCAGTGGTCCGCTCTCTCCGTTAATAAACTTCGTTCTGTCAAACCGTCCGTTTCTGGGTGGTCTGATCCCTCCCACCGTAATCGCCGATGGGAGACGGCTTTGGCCCATCTCCGCATTGGCCACACCAGACTTACCCATTCGTTTTTAATGTCCCGTTCTCCTCCGACTCTTTGCTCGCGCTGTACCGTTCAGCTTTCTGTCTCCCATCTTTTCCTCAATTGCCCCTTATTTTCCGTTGCCCGCACGCGTTTCTTCCCTTTTCTGGCTTTCCTCCGCCGGCCGCCATGTCTTGCAGATTTTCTTTCTGAATCTCCCTCGTTTTCTATCTCCCGTATTATGTCCTTCCTTCATCATGTTCGAGTTCTCGATGATATTTAGTTAACTTCCTTCCCGTCTTTACCTATTTCGTGCCTTATGGCCTTTGTCGCCTGGTGCGTTGACTTCATTAATGTAATGTAATGTACTAAATAGTAAATACTGTATGTTTAATTGCTTCCTGAGTTTCATTAACCTCTGAAGTGCGCACGGGGGTAAATGAAAACCTCCCCCTGTGCTGACGTATTTGAGGTTTTTCGTCACTAAAATATTCATTGTACCATTAATAGCATTAATAATTATCCATATGCGCCTATTATGGGTTGATTATAAAGGTATTAACCTGAAACAACAATAAAACGAGTGAAAACAGCGTTTGGATGGTCAAAATCGGAGATATAGCCCGCGAGTTGTATAATGTATGGGTGAGGCAAGCTACCTTCCCGCCCATTTTCCCCAAGGCCACTGCGACACAGTCGATCGATACTCTCTCTGTCTCTCTTGCACTCGATTGCTATCAGTGATGACAACACCCTGCTTGCAACTCGCTAATGTTAGCACGACAATATACCTCAGAATAAGGGAATAATAGGGAAAATAGGTGATAACTGAGGAATAGGAGGAAAGTGGGGAAGGAGGGGAGGTAGAGGACTGAGATTTTGCATGGCCCAGGGGCCAAAAAAAAATAAAAAAATAAAAATAAAAAAAATATTTTTTTTTCGATGTAAAAAGTTGATTTTTAGTTTTACTTACTCAGGAGAGTCTTCCCGCAGTCCGCCGGGGGAACTCTTAAGAGTCTTCCCGCAGCTCCCGGGTTAAGTAATTAAATGGTATCAAGTTGGTAATTGAATAATAATCTAATTTATTGATGAAAAGTATTTGCTGAAATGATGATTTATGTTTTTACTTCCATTATATAGTTATCAGCCAATTAAAATCCAATATGAATACTGTAGAATCTTTAACAAGTTTTGTAATAAATAGGAATGAATGGAGAGTGCTTGTGAATAGATTTTTTGTGGAAGAGGTGAGAAAGGTGTTTAACCCGGGAGCTGCCGGGAGACTCTTAAGAGTTCCCCCGGCGGACTGCGGGAAGACTCTTGTGAGTAAGTAAAATAAAAAATCAACTTTTGACATCGAAAACAAATATTTTTTTTATTTTTATTTTTTTATTTTTTTATTTTTTTTTGGCCCCTGGGCCATGCAAAATCTCAGTCCTCTACCTCCCCTCCTTCCCCACTTTCCTCCTCTCCTTCAGTTATCACCTATTTTCCCTATTATTCCCTTATTCTGAGGTATATTTTCGTGCTAACATTAGCGAGTTGCAAGCAGGGTGTTGTCATCACTGATGGCAATCGAGTGCAAGAGAGAGAGTATCGATCGACTGTGTCTCAGTGGCCTTGGGGGAAATTGGCGGGAAGGTAGCTTGCCTCACCCATACATTATACAACTCGCGGGCTATATCTCCGATTTTGACCATCCAAACGCTGTTTTCACTTGTTTTATTGTTGTTTCAGGTTAATACCTTTATAATCAACCCATAATAGACGCATATGGATAATTATTAATGCTATTAATGGTACAATGAATATTTTAGTGACGGAAACACCTCAAATACGTCAGCACAGGGGGACGTTTTCAATTACCCCCATGCGCACTTGTTAGGTTAAGGAAAAGATGTGTGCAGCATATGAGGAGGTATGTGGAGTTAGGAGGAGAGTGAAGAGAACAGCGTGGTGGACTCAAGAGGTGAAACTATCAGTTGAAGATAAGTAGAAAGCATAGAGAGTGGTTATAAGGTAGTAGAGGGAATGAAGATTTGGAGAGACAGAAAAAGGAAAGGTACTTAGAGAAAAAGAGAGTATGTAGTGAAGGATAGTATGAGAAGAGTAGATGAATTTGGAAGGAATTTAAGTGTAAAGTGGAGGGAGTGTACGAAACTTATGGAAAGAGGTAAGAAAGTTAAGGAGGATAACAAGGGAAGTGAAGGGTGTGAAAGATAAGAATGGGCGAGTGCTAGCCAAGAAGCAAGAGAGTCGAGAGCTGGAGGGAGCACTTCAACGAATTGTTGAACGTAAGGAATGAAACTCCAGCATAGTTAATGGGGTATGGGAGGGAGAAATAGTGGAGGAGGAGGTGGGGATCAGGTCAGAAGTGTGTGAAGCCTTGAAAAGAGTGACGATGGGGAAAGCATCAGGAATAGATGGAGTGTGTGGGGAAATGGTGAGATAGTGATTGAATGGGTATGTAAAATTAATACTTCTTAATACTTCCCAAACTTGACTACTTCCTTTAACGTGACGATAGTGCGTTGTTATATGTGCGATTAGTTTGCTTGGGAAACAGATTAACTTGCTCATGTAGTAATGTACACCCTATGTGGTGGATTGTGTTCTTTTATTTAATAATTTTCATTTTAGTAAGCGTTGTTTCCACATAGCGATTTTGATAATTTAATTTGACTTTATATTGTCCTTGTCCCAATTTTGGTTTGTTTAGTTTGCAAGTTTTACATTTTAATTGGTAATCTAGCATGGGAGAAGGGAAGTGTGCCCAATGGCTAGAAAAGAAGCATAATAGTTCTGTATAGGCTAAGGGTAAAGGGGAGAGAGGATCAAGTGTGTGGTAATCACCGGGAAATGTGTCTTCTAAGAGTAGTGATCGAGAGAGAGAATGGGTAGGTGAGGAGCAGGGTGGGTTTAGGAATGGAATAGAGTGTAAACCATATTTTTTCCTTGAAATGTGTTGTGCAGAAATATTTGGAGAAAAGAGTTGTATACTGCCTTTATGGACTTAGTGAAGGCCTACAATTGATAGAGAAGGTCTGTGGGAAATATTGAGAATATATGGAGTAGCTGCATGGTAATTAAGTATAATTACTGAAAGCGGTGAAGAGCATGTATGAGCTAGGGTGCAAAGGCGGCAGTGAAGTGGAAGGACAGGGAGAGGTAGACAGTAAGAGGTGGGAGAATGAAGTTAAGAAGTATATGGAAAAAAGTGGTGTTGGATGGGAGAAGGGGCGTCGACTGACTGCATGGGGGCGATTCATTCGTGGCCACTCCTTCGGAGACCATATGACGTCTGGCAATAGATAGATATAGATTTGTTCATGTGTAAGTGCAAGCAGAATAGTAACTTCCATTATTTCATCATATGTTAATTCCAGCTGATGCATAAACAAAATTACACCTCATGAAATAAATCATGAAATATATCAAAGTATGATCATGAATATAAGTGCAACAACTTGATATTATGATCAAATTAAAATGTTGTCAAATTACAACAACTTGTATCTTCTTTGTTATTGTTATGAGGGATAACCAAAAGGTGGAGTCACACCGGCGTTTATTCTGGCATCTTTTGATCAGCAACTTCATGCCTTCATTATTTTGTGGCCAGTTTACACCGTTATATGTAACTAAACGGAAGTTTTACTAGCTTTGGAATTTAATTATGTTGAAAATATTTATTCAGAAACTGCCACACAAAAATTGCCATAAAAAGATGCCTCTCATGCTTCTCTCATTATGAAACTACCTATGAGTGTCGAGCTCCTTATCAACATTGCCAATGTAGCTACTTTATCGCTAGGTTGATATAGATTAACCTTTATCTAGCTACAATTATTGATTTCTAACGACGTAAATTCTAGCTATTTTTAAGTATTATTCTATATATTAGGCTACGCATTTGTTCTGCCGATATCTATTACTTTGTATTATCTAGCCACTTTTGAGTACTAATTTAGCGGTATTTTGTATTTTTGATGTGGTAAGTCGGCAACCCTGTTTCTTGTTGTGTCAGAAGAACGATACTGCTAAGAAGTTTCCGTCCCCATGGAAAAACAAAGGCAAGTTGTGTTGTTCTGCGGATTATTTGTAGAGAATTTAACCATAAAGGGGGGTGGTGATGACGGAATATAGAGATATAAAATTGACATTGAGGGTGTAGGGTTATAGCCCATTAAATCCTGGTACACAAGAGTCAAGGTCGTGCCAAACCCATGTTGTTGTTTGTACACACTTGTTTATTATTTGAGGTATTGACCACAAACATGAGCAATACATATATATGTTCACCATATGTTCATCCACATGATTATCCTGGCCTACACACCCGCTGGATAAAGTTGCTGTTGAGCTCCGTGGTAGACCTAGCCTAGGCCTATTCATAATTTGTATGGTTAGTTTTTTCTAGCAAATCCTATTCCTATCCCTGTCCTCTTCTCAGTAGGCTAGGCCTAAATAATTTAAATGTAAATTTTTGTTCTCGGAATCTCCGCATCGTTGGATTCGTCACTGTTTGAATGAAAGGCATTTTGTTGAATGGAAAGGCATAGGCCTAGGCTAGCCTAAATCAAGATTGAGAAGAATGGAAAATTGGAAATGACTTGAGAGATGCGACGGCATGGAGAGACAGACTAACAAATGAGGAAGTACCGGTACATGAACAATGTGGTGTGGATGTAGATATTCTGGAGAGTGTGAAGAGGAACACTTTGATGAGGTGGTTCGGTCATGTGGAGCGTATGAAGAGTGAGAGAATGACTAGGCCTACGAGTATGAAAGTGAGGTGGTGGTTCGGTCATGTGGAGCGTATGAAGAGTGAGAGAATGACTAGGCATATGAGTAGCCTATGAAAGTGAGCTGGTGGTTCAGTCATGTGGAGCGTATGAAGAGTGAGAGAATGACTAGGCCTATGAGTATGAAAGTGAGGTAGGCTAGTGGTTCGGTCATGTGGAGCGTATGAAAAGTGAGAGAATGAATAGGCCTACGAGTATGAAAGTGAGGTGGTGGTTCGGTCATGTGGAGCGTATGAAGAGTGAGAGAATGACTAGGCATATGAGTAGCCTATGAAAGTGAGCTGGTGGTTCAGTCATGTGGAGCGTATGAAGAGTGAGAGAATGACTAGGCCTATGAGTATGAAAGTGAGGTAGGCTAGTGGTTCGATCATGTGGAGCGTATGAAACGTGAGAGAATGAATAGGCCTACGAGTATGAAAGTGAGGTGGTGGTTCGGTCATGTGGAGCGTATGAAGAGTAAGAGAATGACTAGGCCTACGAGGTGGTGGTTCGGTCATGTGGAGCGTATGAAGAGTGAGAGAATGACTAGGCCTATGAGTATGAAAGTGAGGTGGAACGGCAGAGAGGAAGAGGTACACCGAGAATAAGATAGAAGGTCCGAAGGATAGATGGAGTTGAGAGGCATTTGAGTAAAATTGAGTGAAAGTAGTGTGGGGAGGGAGGACGAGCTCCAGCTGACTGATAACAGAGGAACATAGAGGGGACTAATTCATGGCCACCTCTTCAGGGATTGAGGTGTCTGGAAATAGATAGATAGAAATTTAAAACAAATAAAGATAATTACCTGTATAGGGAATAGGCTCGCAGCCTTATTATACATAATTTATTAGGGACAATGTAGGTCTATGGAATCCTTATACGGTGCGAATTTCTTATAGAACAATACCGAAAGTGTTTACTTAGCCTAACCCTTTCACACATGAGGACGTAACTTTCGCCCTTTCTGGGATCCTTAACCCGTAAACGGCGGCAAAGCTCATAAGAGGTTTTACTGGGCGACAGCGGCAAAGCTCTTAAGAGGGAGGCCTAAAAAAAACATTTAAACGGCCCCAGTAGCACTAAACATTTTTTTTTTTCTCCCCTATACCTCATATCACTCCTCCACATCCCCTCCTTCCCCCTTTTCCCCTCCCCCTTCAATTATCACCTATTTTCCCTGTTATTCCCTAATTTGTTGGTATATTTTTGTGCTAACATTAGCAAAATGTGTGGAGGATGTGCTTACTTACAGTTTCTTACAGTTTCTTACAGTTTCTTACAGTAGATCCTCTGGAAAAAGGCAAACTATACCTGTGTATCCAGCTCAGTACCAGTACTTGCACTGCTGCGGTCGTTCACGGTGTTGGCGGCGGCGGTAGCAGACGCAACATTTTTACTATTCTGTATTTTTGTTTTATAATCAAACTTCAAATCTTGTCTTCCCCATGCTTTATCAAGATTACTTTCAAACTCCCTTATTGATTCGGAATCGACTACATACTTACGTGCCTAGCGAGTGTGTTATACAACCGAGTGTGTGAATGAGTAGGCTCAGTGTGGCTTGAGGCCTCGTGGAGGGAGGGGTTGCCTCAATTTTCTCCATAATTCATGAATGTTCATCTATATTCGCGATTTTGACCAGAAAAATTATATTTTCACTTGTTTTATTGTTGTTACAGGTTACTATCTTCATAGTGAAGGTAAAATAGGCTCATATGAATAAGTAATAACGAAATTTATCGTAAAATGACGATTATAGGCCTGAATGGAGCCTATATGCTCGCCCATGGGGACCGGGTTCAATAACCCCCCCCCCCTCGCTGTTTATAGGTTAAAAGCCTTTGGGACAATCAGGGGTGTTTAGAAACCTTTAGTTTAGTTACTTAAACCTTTGCAGTTGTCTTTGAGCGAGCTGTGGGCAGAAATCTAATTTTGGAGAAGTATTTATGAGATTAAGATTATATTCTGAATACTAAACGGCAACCCCCGATGTATGAAAGGATTACCGGTACTGACATAATAAGTTGTTGAATAGGGCCTTAGCAATTTATTTGTGTGTGTTTACTTTCAGGATGTGCCTGTAAAGATGGTCACTATGAAGGGTGGAACGTGTGATAACCCAGCCTCAGATTCTCAGGTGAGCCACCAGGAGGAACTATGGTATTATTAACTCACCACCAGCATTTTCATCACCTTCATTATTATATGGCCATCGTACGATGGGACTTATTATGGTATATCCTCCGTCGGTCTGTCCATCCTTGCGTCAACTTTCCTTGTCATCGCTCTAGCGGCTTTATTTCTTCACTGAATTTGATAAGACATAACATAGCTTCACTACTGAAAGACCTTGGACAAGTTCGATTTTCAGCTTTTTACCACAAAATCTAGGGAAGCTACCACCAACTTTCCACCAAGACTTCACTAAGTACTGTACAGTACTCTATATTATAATATTAATATTATACTGTTTGACGTCATATGACGTTTTATTGCTCTACAGCTTCTTATAGAATGTCTAGGAAAGCAGCCACCTACTTTTATATATGCATATGTGCACCTATTATAGGCTATAGAAACTATCAAACGCACAATATTAATTAAACCTTTGAATTTGTGAGCCCTCTATGTTAGCTGGAATAATTTTAATAATATTCTTATTGATTTGAAAGGGTTGTTCAAGGTACATTAGTTAAAAATGACCTTGTTATCCAGATTTTTAGTAGTTAGGCGTATGAAAACATTTCTCCTTTCTGACGAGACCTACATGTCGGTCTGAATATTAACTATAGATTTTACAGTAGACATCCAATGATTTTGTAGGCTGGTATTAACAATCCTTTGTTCTCTCAGGATGAGGTTGTGGAGCGAGTCAAGGCGCGGCTGCAGGAGGAAGGTCGGGAGGCTCGCAACCTGGTGGCTTACTCCCTTCCTCTCCAGGACCGTCCACATATTGACACATGTTAGTCTCTTTCTCTTGATCAGTAATTTTGCTATCTTTGGTCTATACAGTATATCTATGGTCTGCATTCTTAAAAATAGTACTACAGTATATACCGGTATAGCAAGAACTGGAGTATTACATCATCATCATGTTATACTGCATACTCAGCTATATAGTACAAAATTTCCTGTACAAATTTCCTTTGCAGTAACTATATAGCTAGTGGTTGTGTGCTTACCAATAACACTGTACAGTACTGTACAGTAAAAATCAATAGTTTGTCATAAACATTATTTATAATTTGTGTAAAATGTAGAGAGAGGGACATTAACTCGCCATTTCTACAATGTGAAACAAATTGTAATAGTCACAGGCTAATAGAAACACATGAGGACTTTCATGAGATTTTTACTGTCTTGATTTATTGTACAGTATATAATTCAGTAGCCTATCTCTATAGTTTTATAATTTTATCTTTGAATATGTTTTAAGTTTAATGTACTGTAGTAACGGTACTTTTTACTTGATTTATTTATCGGTTATGTTTGATGATGTCAGTGGTGCGTCATCGAGAAGCCAAGAGAGTAGCTGAGATTGTCCCCCAGCAAACTACCAAACCGGACAAACGGCCACGTTCAGCATCAGCTGGACGAGATCCTCAAGCCAGTTAGTACTACAACACCCAATTTCTTCTTCTCTGATATCCCAGTTGTTGGTTCTTTTCTGCCACTGATATCGCAGTTTCTTAGTTCAGTTACTATTGTATTATTATTATTTTTTTTTTTTTTTTCATACCGTAGTACCCCCCAAGTTGCCCTTTATGGGAATCTGCGGCATCCAGTTAGTTCCCCACCTCTCCCGGGTGGGTCCAGAGATCTTTGAGTGAGGTGATGTTCAAGTTGTCTGTGCTTGATACCAAATTTACTAATTCCTTGAACGTGACGATAGTGATTTGTTATGTGTGCAGTGTGCCAAAATTCGCCCATTTTCTTCGTGATCCCGAACCTAACATCTGAAAAAAATATTGATACTGAAATTGGCTAAGAGCCTGTGACTCCCGGGGCGGCCGGGAGCCCCGCTAAACCTGCCCTTTTATATCTACATTACACTCATCAAACGATAGTTGCTTTGCTCTACACTGTACTCTACATTGGCTATGATCTTAGAACTATTATATATCACCTGTATTGAAGTCCAAATGCAGCTACTAATGTAAATATAGACGGATAAATCCAGAGCTCAAGTCATGAAAGCTATTTGTTTACACTGTGAAAACACAACTTGTTCGGTTCGGATGAGGTGACTGACTTTAGCACCAATATAACAAATATATATTACAATAAGGAAACAGCCATCGTTCATAGAACGAACTCCTGGATGGGAGAGTCCGCTAAAACAAACAAACAAACAAACAACCAACCAATGTACCCCTACACTCCGATGTTATATTGCGCCGAAGGCTGAGTCAAGACGAACACAACTACCGTAATTTTATTGGCACTCGAATGCTCAATAATATGTAGATTAAAGGATAATAATAGGTATTTATCTAAAACTATGTATATATTAACTAAACTACTCCATGTGTTTAATATATTGACTGAATTTCACTGAAATGAATAATGTAAAATATTAATTTAAGTTTGAATGTTAGTTTTTTTATCCTGATCTGATCCCAATTAAACTCCCACAAAATACAGATATTTGTTCGTATGTGTTAATTTTATGGGGTCTCTAATTTCTTAAAAATAGTGAATGAATATAAATTTTATGTGTTTGACAAAGAGCGCAAGACCTTGAGGCATAAGGTAAGCTATAAATTAGTACGATTTTATGATGAATTATTGGTTTTTCAGGGGTATTTATGTGGTTGGATCAATGGAAAACAACGAACGAAAATCAGCTATGTTTTCCATTGTGGTGTTTACGAGAATAATCCAATGATGACGTCAAATTAGCTTGCCGCCAATCAACTGTGGAACACTTGGAAATGTGTTAGCTGTTATTTACCGATATATTTGTGGAAAAATAGAGTGAATTAAGGGGCTGGAATATAACATTGACTTCATGTGAAGTGCGAGTGCCCTACACATTCTAAAATTGTGCATATTAATCTTGGGGAACTCATTATATATAAGGTATAAGTTCAAGGTGATACTTTGGATAAACCTGACTTCTAGCAAGCACCAAACAGCAATTTTGTAAGTAGCCAAGCATATTATTTTGTTCAGATAAGCCTAGGCCTACTTGTATTAGCCTAGGCCTATGATGATAATGATGATTTGAAGCAGAAATGAGTAGCCTAGGCTGAGGCTAGGCGTATTAGGCTTAGGATAACCCATTATCCAACAATCTTAGGACTGCCCCCACTAGTGGGGCTATGTATAATGTATTGATAGGCTAATGAAGATCAAGGAAGATTTGAGGTTAAAAGACAGTAAAAAAGAAGGTTAGCTAGGCTCTTAACCCGGGAACGGCGAAGGTCCTCAATTATGGTAATTATTTAGAAGATGACCTTTTTTTCTAGTTATTAAAAACTTACTCTATGGTGTATTATATGATATATAGAAGCAATAGAACTGTTAAAATGACCTGGGAAGTGTATATTAAACAGCCTTTTTTTTTTTTTTTTTTTTTTTTTTTTTTTTTTCTATATTCCAACTTACTTCCTCTCGGGCATAGGCTGAGAGCCTTAACATTCACCGCTTTACAATGAACAGTGAAGCCCGTGAGGTCTTGTTCCAGTCTAGGGAGTGAGACATGTGAAGCACGTAGAGTACAACGAGCACCTGCCATCTTGCCTTCACATGAGGCACGGTGCTCACTCATGGCCCGAAACGACCCCATCTCTGAAGCCATCTCGTTCCCGTGCTTCACTGTCTCACCCTCTACACTCGGACTCTCACACTTACACACACACAACGCCACCTGTTGAGCAGATAACTCGCCAGGCATTGCACCCCTATAGCATATTTTGAATATGGGAATATTCATACAGTGCTATTTAATCAGGGAACAATGAGGGTATTTTATTGACGTTTCGGTGGGCTTTGTGGTAATGCACTGATACTAGGTACAGCACAAATTCCATCCCAATAATATCTTCCCATTGATACATCGGGATTTGAACCCGGGACCTTTGGATTACCAGGCCAGTGGCAAGACCACTCCACCACACCTCCCCAAACATTCTAGCCTAGACCAACATTCCTGTTTTTTTTTTGTAAGGCTAGGCTAGGCTAACGTAGCCTAGGCTACTCTTGAGTTTTGGAACACAGTAGGCCTAAGCCTAGGCCTATTTTAGATGTCTAACTTTTAAAATAATAATATAAAAATACGTAGGCTAGGCCTAGGCTAGGATTAATTTGTTTTTATCATTATACAGAAAGTTAATTTGTGTTATAGCCTAACTCAAAAAAACAGCATCATTCGACACCCTGGCTAGGCTATAGCCTATGACAATAACAGTTTGCCGTCATGCCGTGGGATTATAGGGGTAGACCTGTCACTGAAGAATACTTTCGCAGTCTTACCGTTTGTTTTTGTTTTCAAGGTATAGGCTATAGGCAGAATTGGCTACAGTAGTATCTTATCTACTGGTATCTTATTTTATTGCAGTTTATATAATGAGTGGAAGATTTGCAATAACTTAGCCTAACCAAAGTCCAAACTTAGTGTCCAAAGTGGGATCTGCACCCTGCCTCTATGTTCTCATTTTGTATACCGGTAACTTTTTAGCCAGATTACCGGTACAATTTAATAAGTGTACAGCCAGCAGCTAGGCCTACCGCCTACAGTGCATTTATAGATTTCCCGGAATCCCGGCCATGACTTGGGTATCACTAAAGAATCTTTCCGCAGCCTTATGTACAATTGTTTGTTTGTATTTCTTCAAGGAATATAGTACAGTAGTTTATTGTTCAATTGTTTATCATGTTATGAGTAGATAATTTGCATTACCTTACCCTAACCTAACTTTACTTAGTCTTAGTGTCCAAAGTGGGGGCTGCCACTATCCCCACAGTCCACACACCCGCTAACTAACATATATTATTGGTATGTCTTGTCATTACTATAACCTGACTTCATGGGGGTAACCGTGACTTGATTGAATATTTTCGGAATTAGCCTCGCAGAATCTCGAGTCTTTTAAAGTTGTGAAAATTAAAGTAAGTTTCTACGTTCCTACTGATTGTACTTAACCCGAGATGGGAATAGCCTACCCCGGTATTTTTTACTCGGCCCAGGGAAAATAATAGACAAACAAATGTTCTAATCCAAGTTTATTCTTGAAACTTGGTACCGGTATGTATTTTAACCAGTACTCTATAGTAACTCATGTATTATATGAAAGGATATAAATTAAGTATGTAATAGTTCTTGGAATGCAACAACAAATATACACAAAATCTTTATTGGACAAAAGTTACAAAACTAAAACAGGGACTGCTAAGAATAATTTAAAAACCTGTTTTCAATGCCTATATTAGTGGACCTGAAGTGAATCTCTTTGAGACTGAAGTACAGGCAGCCAGCTCCCCTAGTATCCTGATTAAACACCAGTAAACATACATAACATCCCTTTTACTTACAATATTATTCATTCCTTTTAATAAATTTTGAGCATGTATTGTGCGTATATTTACCTTCACATCTCAAAATTTCTCCGGTGGCCGGGGGGCGTAGCCCCCCGGACCCCCTGTAATATAGCGGGGGGCTGTGCCCCCCGCACCCCCCGCAGACGCCGCGCAAAGTTGATCCTTGTAAGCTTAGAAAAATGATCCAGAACTGGATAATTTCTGTTTTGGCACCCTGTATGTGTGCGATTAGTTTGCTTGGTAAACAGATTAACTTGCTCATGTAGTAATGTACACCCTATGCGGTGGATTGTGTTCTTTTATTTCATAAATTTTATTTTAGTAAGCGTTGTTTCCACATAGCG
The DNA here is from genome assembly GCA_037953745.1 of Lithodes maja. NCBI lineage: Eukaryota > Metazoa > Arthropoda > Malacostraca > Decapoda > Lithodidae > Lithodes > Lithodes maja. Next base: position 47,744 of record JBAKBP010008061.1, read on the forward strand.
ATTTTGATAAGTTAATTTGACTTTATATTGTCTTTGTCCCAGTTTTGGTTTGTTTAGTTTGCTAGTTTTACATTTTAATTTAGCCACTCTACTTCAAGTAAAGATAGAAGTATAGAGGATGAAGTGCGAGAGAGGGTAGAACGGGGAAAAGGGTTGTAGGAACGTTGAAAGCAGTGACAAGGAATTAGGTAGTGAGCATGGAAGGCAAGAAGTTTGCATTATATTGTTGTAATGCCAACATTAACATACAGAAGTGAAGCACAGACGTTGATGGAGAGACAAATCAAGAGTGAGGGGTGGAAAGCAGTTACAGTAACACCTCGATTTTCCGGCATTCAAGCATCCGGTAACTTCAAACAACCGGAGGTTTTGGGAAATTATTAAAAAAAAAAAAAAAAAAAAAAATCGTCTTACCAGCATCATTTCATCATTACAAATAATAAATACATATAATATTAGGAAAAAACTATTTAAAAAGCACCAATAAGAAATATATATACAGTATATATATAGAAGGTTTGTGGAAAGTACTTAGAATATACGGAGTAGAGGGCAAGTTGCTGAAAGCAGTGAAGAGCATGTATGAGGGTGCAAAGGCGGCAGTACGTGTGGAGAGTGAGCAGAGCGAGTTCTTTGACCTGAATGTTGGTTTGAAACGGGTGTGTGATGTCCCTGTGGTTGTTTACTGTATATATGGATGGAGTTATGAAAGAAATACTATCAAGAGCAGTGGATGTTGGTGTATCGCTGAAAAGGGAGGGAATTGAGTGGAAGCTACCTATACTGCTGTTTGCGGATGATACAGTTCTGATGAGTGATAATGAATGGGAGTTGCAGGGTCTGGTAAATGAGTTTGGAACAGTGTGCGAAAAACGGAATTTGAAGGTAAATACGGGGAAGAGCAAGGTTATGGTCTTCGAAAGGGGTGAAGTCACAGAGTGTGAGGTGAAGCTGAACGGTCAGGCTATGGAGATCGTCAACTCTTTTAAGTATCTGGGCAGTGTGTTGAGTAAAGATGGGACCATGGATGAAGAGGTGCGGGAGAGGGTACAACAGGGGAAGAGGGTTGTAGGAACGCTAAAAGCAGTAACAAGAAATAGGGTGGTCAGTATGGAAGTGAAGAAGTCCTTGCATGACAGTGTGGTAATCCCGACACTGACTTACGGAAGCGAAGCATGGACGTTGGTTGAGAGACTCAGACCAAGAGTGAGAGCAGTGGAAATGAATTACTTAAGGAGTGCGTGCGGAATTACATGGAGGGATAGACAGACTAATGAGGAAGTAAGAAGGAGGTGTGGTGTGGAGGTAGATGTGCTGGAAAGTGTGAAAAGGAACAACTTGAGATGGTTCGGCCATATGGAACGTATGGAAAGCGAGAGAATGACTAAGAGGGTGTACGAGAGCGAGGTGGAGGGACAGAGGGGGAGAGGTAGACCGAATATGAGGTGGAAGGATGGAGTGAGGAACTACATGAATGAAGGCGGTGCTGGTTGGGGGGAGGGGCGTCGACTGACTGGGGACAGAGGTGCATGGGGGCGGTTCGTTCGTGGCCACCCCTTCGGGGATCACGGCGTCAGGCAATAGATAGATAGATAGATAGATATATATAAAATAGTCCGTGGTACTAAGCGGGTAACGGCGACGTAAGTAGAACAAGCAACAACAACAACAACAAAAGCGCGGGAATAGGCCTCTCAGTCTTGCCCGATCGATCCGTATATACAAACATTTTCATATTGGACATATTATACTCGATTCATCACTATCATGCCGAAGATTAAGGCAAAGTCGGACAAAGTGAAAGCCAATAGTGACAAGAAGAAGTGCAAAAGAGTGGTTCTGAGCTTGGAACAAAAAATACAAATATCCAAACGAATGGAGAGAGGTGGATGATGTAACATCATCCACTACAACTGTGGATGAGTGGCAAGCATCCACCCCTTGCTGCCTCTCCCAAAGCATCCACCTCATAAATAAGTTTTAGATATTAAGTGAGAAACCTAAGAAACTAAAAACAACAAAAACAGTTTGATATTAAGAGTTTCATTTTGCTATTGTCAAAACTTTGAATGAGCTGCAAAACTCTCCCTCCCGATAAGGCCTAGCCTTCGCATACGACGATACGCATTACGCCGCCGACAACAACAACAGGTGGACGCCTTTTCCAACTTCTTCTGTACTTATAAATTGGCGAGTTGAGAACATTACTATTAAAATGGTATAGTAGTGTGTGTTTGTTTATTATATTAAGGCTGATAATACAGATAGCCATTAGCCTAACAAGTGCGCATGGGGTAATTGGAAACGTCCCCCTGTGCTGACGTATTTGAGGTGTTTCCGTCACTATAATATTCATTGTGCCATTAATAGCATTAATACTTATCCATATACGCCTATTATGGGTTGATTATAAAGGTATTAACCTGAAACAACAATAAAACGAGTGAAAACAGCGTTTGGATGGTCAAAATCGGAGATATAGCCCGCGAGTTGTATAATGTATGGGTGAGGCAAGCTGCTTTCCCGCCAATTTCCCCCAAGGCCACTGAGACACAGTCGATCGATACTCTCTCTCTCTCTCTTGCATTCGCTTGCTATCAGTGATGACCACACCCTCCAACCGGATTTCTAATGTTAGCACGAAAATATACCTCAGAATAAGGGAATAACAGGGAAAATAGGTGATAACTGAAGGAGAGGAGGAAAGTGGGGAAGGAGGGGAGGTAGAGGACTGAGATTTTGCATGGCCCAGGGGCCAAAAAAATAAATAAAAATATATTTTTTTTTTTTTTTTTTTTTTTTTTTTCGATGTCAAAAGTTGATTTTTGTTTTCACTCACTCTTAAGAGTCTCCCCGCAGTCCGCCGGGGGAACTCTTAAGAGTCTCCCCGCAGTTCCCGGGTTAGGGGCATTTATAGGAGTAAATTTCATTCAACCGGACTTTTCAACTCACCGGAGGTTTCAAATCCCCCCGAGTGCCGGTAAATGGAGGTGTTACTGTACCTGAGAATTGTGTAGGGAGTCACATGGAGAGATAGACAGACGAATAAGGAAGTACGAGAGCATTTTGGTATGTATGTGGTTGGATAATGTGAAGAGGAACACCTTGAGATGGTTTGGGCATGTGGAGTGTCAGATTCCGGTAGGAAGGTCTCAGTCGCCCAGATTGATAGAAAAATATAAACTACCGGTACTGAGTCTGTGCATCATATTAACCCTCACAGACCGGTTTCGCCTTCTATAGGATTTCCGCGAAACCCGGGTGATTTGGCCGAAAAACGTCTTTAACCCTTGGAATCCCGGAGGCCTCATATGAGGCAAAATGCGCGGCTAAAAAGTCGCCGATATAATCATCAGAACTCGGCAACCACGCAACGTAGCGATGTCATCTCAACGGCAGTCTACGGACAAGAAAACGTTTACAATTTGCAAAAAAAAAAATTACTGCTCTAGGTGGTCTCAATCAGTAGCTACTGAATTATGAAGTTTGAAAATACCAAACTTCATATGAGGCCCCCCGGATCCCAAGGGTTAATAGACTACCCGTATCTTTGTTATTTTAACTGCTAGAGAATTCACTCACATCTCTAAACGTAGATGTGTTTCTTATCTGTAGACTGGCGTTGAGTAGAGCTCTCTAAGTCAACTGGTTCAGTTGTGATGATGATTTCTGTGGAGTAAGTTTCGAGGCTATGTTAGCGATATCGGACATTTGCAGACACTAATCTCGTCAATGCATACAACAACAACTTTGATCCGACGTTTCCTTCTTGGTTTCGGAGGTGCGATGTCGCAAAGACAAGCTTTGTTTACATGCGTCGGACGCACAGCTTTCAAAACACGCTTAATAGGCTTTCAAGCTTACGGGGCTCAAGAGCCCATCCGTGTTTCGGGCCCTAGTTTGTTATGGGCTCCTCAGAGCCCTTCCGGGTACCATGGGTTAATGCCAAGTTTCATTATTAACAAAATATTTCACTATAAAATTGTCATAATAGCTGAATAAGCAAAATGGAGACATGGCAGTTAACCGTCAGTTGGAAAGAAACAGACTATAGGTACAGTATTGGTGAGTTTAATTGTATATGCTACCTTGCAGGCTGGCAAACAAGAGATTTACTTTAAGCCTTTCCTAAACCACAGTTCCTTTTTATTTTTTAGTTTTGTTATTAAATTACCGTTATAATGTAAAACTTGCAAAATAAACAAAGCAAAACTTATACGAACACAGTAAAAAGACAAAATAACTAATCAAAATCGCTATGTGGAAACAACGCTTAAGTAAAATAATAATTTATAAACAAAAGAACACAATCCACCACATAGGGTGTACATTACTACATGAGCAAGTTAATCTGAAGTAAGAGTTATGCTTTACAGTTCTTATTGTCTTTGATCCTGTTAAAATGGCCCAAACAATGGCATTTCATGTACAGTTTCTTGTACTGTATTTCATATTCATTCCAGTGTTAAAACCAAATTATCCTTGTTTGCCACCCTGCTACCGTAACCATGAATTCTTCCAGGCCTGCGAGCACGTCACTGGGGCTTCCTGTTCCGCAACCTCCAGCAAGCTGTTGATGAGATATACCAGACCTGCGAGGATGATGAAAGTGTGGTGGAGTGTAAGGTCAGTAGGCGGTGGTGATTGATGTTATAGTGGATATCTAACTTGTTACATTCCAGTCATTCCATGTGATAGGGAATTTATCCTGTACTTTTTATTATATATATATTTTTAGTTTTGATTTCTTCTATGTTTGAAGGTGACAAAAGGCAAAGCTGTTTGTAACTAGTGTTGCCCCCAAATTGAAATACAATATACAGTAAACAGTAATTATATTTTGTAATTTTAATATTTCTTTATTTCATTCCATCCATCCCTCTCATGTTACTTCTACAGACATGCTCAACTTTTATGACTCTAGCATGGTCCAGCTTTCACTCCCTTATATATAATTTAATCCTTTCAGTATGGATGATTTAAAACAAATATTTGACTTACATTAGATTATTTTCTTCAGATGGGAAGTCTCATGTTAGTAACTCCTTTGATTTGTTTTAATTTCAGATTAACACTAGACAATATTTTTACACTCAGGAAATTCCTCCTTTAGTCATGAGGTTAAATATCATAATGTGTATTTCAGGAAGCGATATTGATGCTGGAGCGTTACACTAGTGACTTCCAGAAATTGATAGAGTGGCTGAAACTGAAGTGGGAATATGAGCACACCCCACCACCCCAGCGCCCAACTTCACTCACCTGGGAGATTCGAACCTCTTCTCCCGGCAAGGTAGGCATATGTAAAGGAGAATCACCTTTTTTGTTTTTCCCTAAACATTAGAACTATAGGCTTCCCATTAGTTTTTAACTCTTGCGAGGGCCCTAGATTATAAACTTAATTGAAAGATCTTAATAACTTCATTTTTGCCTCGATAGATGGCAGCTCATTTATACACGCCAAGTGTATAAATGAAATCGGCCTGCCAAAGCTGATGCGTGCCAAGCCTAAGAAGGTTCCACATCTGTTTTTATTCACAGTGGCCTCCTTTATAAAGGTATTGTATTATAAAAACACAGTCTTAACACCTAACGAGCGGCCTAGGCGGTAAATAATATGTAGCCACCAGCGGGGTGTTTTTACCCAAAATAGGGCTGTTTACGTGATCATTTTCATGCCTAAATAAGACCCAGAGCGTAAAACAAGTATATATCCCTGAAAGGGCATAAACAGAGCTTTCCAATGACACCCCAACGATCCTTGTATGACCGCTAGTTTTCTTGCAACAATCGCGCAACACGAGTGCAAAAACCATGTAATTCGGTACTTTCCCCACACAATTCACTATGTAGCGAGTGTGAGAGGTTGGAGGAGGGTGGGATTCATGTCAGTTGGTCCACCGCGGTGGTCTGGAGCAGTCATACGCTCGCTACTCTCCTGCCACCACTTGTCTCTCTCTCTCAGCAACATTACGTGCTGAAAATGCCACACGACTTATGTTGTGAGCCGCCACATAGTCCATATTTCTTTCACTTGACATATGATGCGCGCCGCCAAAGAAGGGTTAAGGATAATGGGACTGAAAATAGATGCTACACTTCTCTTTAACACACTTTTTGCCCCTATGAGGTAAATAATGTTTACACATACAAACTTATTCCAATATTATGATAGTGATAATTATTCTCTATCTACATATTTACATAATTTGCAGGCTCTTCACCACGACCGTAAGATCCTGACAATGAATGATGCACGTCGGGCCTTGACGTTCGACAGTGGTGCGGAGCGTATGGTGAACGGCAGCATCCCGGAGAAGAAAGTGTCGAACAAGCTCCACTTAATGCGGCCAGAGGGGAAGGGTTCGCTGGGCATTCTAGGCATGTCCACCAAGCCTGTCATCATCGTACACCAGGCCAGCATTGACGAAAACAGCGAGGAGCCAAGTTCAACCAGGTCGTCAGAGGAGTGCCACCCAGGACAACCTACACCTACTGACACTCGGAAACATGTGGAGTCTGCTAAAAAGAATGCTGGTAAGAGTGGGGAGCTGATAGAGGCGCCTGTGGAGAATGATGCCGTGAATGGAAAATGCTGTAAAGAAAGTGAAACCAGCAAAAAAAGTTATTCAAAAAGAATAGGTAAGAATGTGAAGGGAAAAGAGACTCGCCAATCTGAAGTTAAGAATAATAATATTGAAAAAAATAAAGGAAAAGATAATGACACTGAAAATTTGAAATCAGAAGTATCAGTAGTAGAAAAACCAGTTCTTGCAAAGGATTCCAAAGAAATTACAAGTAATATCGCAGTGCAAAAGAATGATACCGATAAGGAATTAGAAAACGAAAACAAAACGAATGAAGCCAATAGTGTTGTCGATACTCCTTGTAAAGAGAATACAGGTAGTGTAAGCAAATCTGAGCTAACTACAAACTCAGTGAACACCACAGCCACAACTGAGCAAGCTAAGACATCGGACGCTAAATCCAGAGACTCCAAATCTACAAATAGCCATGTGTTGCCTTCTACAAACAAAGCCAAAGATAATACTACCAGTCTTTCCAAATCTACAGAGCCTCAGCCAAAGGTATCTGATTCCAAACTAGAAAGTGTGAAGGCATGTGAAGTTGTGAAGGCGGGCGAGGGTGGTAAGGCGGGAGAGGGTAGCAAAACTGTTGAGGGCGGGAAGACTAGCGAGGGAGGAGAGACTAAACGTTCCTGTGCTGAAGTGTTACAAGCCAGGAACCCATTACAGAAACCTGGACCTACTGTCTACATGAACAAAGTAAGCTTATGTCATTATTTTATGAAAACTATTTCTGAGTGAGAAAGATTATTAGAAGTGAATGAATGTATGCGATACTGGTATTTGAAATATCCGTATTCACATTTTTTTTTTACAGCCTACTGAACTATTATTCCCAGGTTAATTTGCTAAAATTAACACTTGACTGTCTGATAAATAGAAGCCTTTTTTAAAACCGAGCAACTTTCCATTCAGGCATCTCAGGTTCGTCAGGCATTCAATCAAAACAAGACTCCCCAGAAGCAGCCTCGTGCAGTCAGTGCCAACAACCGTCAGCAATTTGTCCCACGACCATCAGACTTCAAGACCAACATCACCAAGAATCAGGTAGGATTTTGTTTTATATTTTAAAATTTGATCTTGGCTTCAGAACTTGATGCTGACTACAAAATAGTTGTTGCCAAACCTTAGTGACTTGATAAGAATGCTGCAGTTGATGATGCAGCTTGGAAAATGGCCATTATGTGGCCAAGGTGTTCTTATTGTAGTAGCCTCGAGATGCCCTTTTATGGGAATCTCGCAGCATCCAGGTAGTCCCAAGAGCCGCACCTCCCTGAGGGGAGGTAGGGTATAGTGAGATCTGTTTGTTAGAGGGCAATTGGGGAGGAAGTCAATATCCTCCATCCGCAGCTCTCCTAGCAGCGCCACTATTGCAGACGAACCTCATCGGCGCGTTATTCCCCCTTTTCGTCGCCTTGTACGACATGCAGTAGGATGCGTGGGGCATATTCTTTTCCTCCACTAAATAGGTATGACCGCCTTATCCCCAGGGGGGAAAGTGTGGCCAAGGTATAACCCATGTTAGCATAGAAACTGACTTTCAAAATGACGATGATAATGATTAAGATGATTTGTTATATTTTCTACTTTGTCAGCGTGTAGCTTACAATTTCATTAATATTTGTAATATTGTTTCCACATAGCGATTTTGATAATTTAATTTGACTTTATATTATCCTTGTCCCAATTTTGGTTTGTTTAGTTTGCAAGTTTTACATTTTAATTAATATCTAAGTATTTTATTACAATATTTTAAATGATTATTAAGTACAATATCAGACTCCTATACTCACCTGCAAATATATATCTGCAATCCTTCTCACACATAATATAAGTATTAACATTGATACTCCTAGTGAGGTATGAAACCTAAGCACGGAGACATCAGGTAGCTGAAGCTGCAAAATATTTTCCTGCAGAATAGACCTATCTACCTTATAAGGGGGTTACGGTAATAATTGATTAGTTATAATATTCTTAACTATGTTGCTAATGTACGGTAATGTGTTTTTAGATTATTATGGATGATTTATGTTATCTTAGGAAGGATTTATCATTATTCATTAGATAAATACAAAATCTCGAACAATTTCTTAATCCCTTAGCTCTGGGAAGTATCTTTTATCATGCACATTTCTTCCCATCTTTTTTTTCTTCACGCGAGTGACATCTGGTTGGAGAAAGACTGGCCACGGTCGAGGAAGATTTTCTTTGACACTCGCTTGTACCTCACACCCTCACCAGCTCCACCCCTATACTTCATTGAGTATTTTTGACCTTCCAGAAGGCTGTCTATCTATCTATTGCCAGATGACTTGTGGCAACTGTTCACTGAAGTCTCTGAAAGATCAGGGCACCCACCCTAGCTCAGCTTTTGAGCAGAGAGTGCATGGTGGTGACAAAAATGTATCATCATCATTACCCAACTACTCCCTGTTTGCTTTATTTTTCTCTTTGACTACTCGTTTCACCTCCTTAGTCCACCATGCTGTCCTTGTCACTTCTAACCCCACATTCCTTCTCACATGCTGCACAAATTTCTTCCTTAAACATTACTCACCTCTTTCACTTCCTCCATTTGCTCCAAATCAAACCTACCTAGCCATCTTTCTGCTACTCTCATGAACTCTTCCCTAAAGAGACTGTTTAATCATATATTCAATTCATCGACACTGGAAGATGAAGAAATGCATAGAAGCATTTGTGGTGTATATTTGCAGATTGATAGAGTAAAAACCTTTATCTTAACCCCTTCTTTACTGGTGACGTCTTTTTTATTTTATTCTAGCTAAATTTAGAAAATTTTGTGCAGTTTAAGAAGGATATAAGGTAGCTAAAAGGATGAATTGAGATAGTCTGTAGTCTTTTAATTAGTAGATATCCTTCCTAAGCTGAATAACATTGTCTAATAGTTGCCAGAATATAGGCTAATGAAAAGAACGTCGCCAGTACAGAAGAGGTTAAGCTCCTTAGCTTTTCCCTAACCCATTCCTTTAGAAAAAAAATGCTTCTAAAAGGTTATATGTGATGAAAAATGTAATTATGCTTGGATCTAGGGATTAATTAGGCACCTGTATTATTTGTTGTAATTTTGGGCCTGGAAGATGCCATAAGTTACTGTGAGGTGAGAGGAATAACAAACTAATTAACTAACAGCTTAGTCCTTGCCCTTGACGTAGCTTATACTAAAAAATACTAAACTGCCAAAAGTTGTAATCTATCTATCTATCTATTGCCGGATGTCTTACTCCCCTTAATGGGGGTGGCCATACACAAAATGCCCCTAAGTTGTAATAGTCTACATGATTAAGACTTTTCTTATTTATTTATTTATTTATTTATTTATTTTATTTTTTTGCTAGATATAGGTGGTGTTGGTATTTAGAATGTAGCGATCTGAGGGAGATAAGACAGTGTAACTGTTCTGGGTATCTGATACCTGGTTAACACAAAATTATTTTATTCTTTAAAATGCCTGGTACAGAAAATGTTCAATTAAGTTTGTGTAATGTTCCTGAGAAAAATATTTTGTTCTCATTTACAAGTTAATAATGAAGCATAACAACTTAACAAGTTCATTTTGTTCTCAAATTAACACTTAAAGAGCGGCTCACCACATAAGTCGAGTTGAAAAAACAGGCAAAAAACGAGTGAAAAAATGGTGTAAATCGAGTGAAAATGAGTGGGATAGTCATGATCCATACGTCCGATATCTGTGGCCTCCCGGCCCACACTAACTCCAGTTCCCCCACCGCGTGAGAGGATCACAGTGTAACCAATAGTTCGCTAAAAGTGAGCAAGGTAGCAAAATCTGCTAAACTTCCATCTTCGAGGTAACACTGTCAGTGCTCCACGAGTGCTACGTAGCTGTATGTTACGTCAATGTGTAGCGATTTCCACCTAGTTTTCGGCACAATACAGTTCCTTTCATACTGATGGTTGATATAGCAGTCAGAATGGCCTGAAAAGGCCCAAAACGGCCACAGAGGGCCCGCTAAAGAAGGGTTAATGAACAGTGTAATAATCAAACCAATTAAAATAAGGATACAGTACTTTAATTGAGGATTTTCTGTATTGTAATGAAATAATTAAGGGGGGTCACCATTTTGTTGTTATATATCTCACCTTTTATCTCTTTCCCTGGCTTGTATCCATTCGGCTTCATTCAGTCAACTGTTTTAAGACGTTTATCCCCATCCAGGTGTCGATATCTTCCTGGCGAGCGATAGCAAGCCAGCATTGTATGGAGAAATCTGGCTTTGCCGGAGAAATTTTTCTATCGAAAAAAGTACAAATTTAGCTTGCTGTCAAAAATAAATAAATATGCTTGCTCGCTACCGCTCGCCAGGAAAATATTGACACCTGGATGGGGGTAAGCGTCTTAAAACAGTAGGCTGAATGGGGCCGAATGGATACAAGCCAAGGAGAGAGGGAGAGAAAGATAAAAAAGCGAGGTGGGCTCCCTTAAGCTAGCAGTAAGAGTGTACAGTATGCTTTTGCAGTGACTCACATAATTTCCTGGTATCAGGGTGGTGGTGGGAAGCTCAGCTACCGGCGAGTGTGTGAGGGTCGTGGCAACAGCGGTAGTCCCCCCACCCCCCGGCGATGGTTTGGTGGGGGGATGGAGGGTAGTGGTGGTGGTGGTGGTGGTGGTGGTGGTGGTCGGGGATCAACCAGACATACTCCACATCACACGTTCACCAGGTCACATTCTTCACTTGCCACCACGGTACGATCACACTACAGTCCCTTCAAACTAGCTTGGCAGCAAAACCTCCTTCTATGAGTATGATTGATATTGACAATGATGGTTGTTGGCAGTGAAGCATAGAGTGAATGAAGAAATTTAATAAATAATCACTTTTATGATTGTTTATTAACCCCTTATTGGCGGCGCTCGACTTAAGTCGTGCACCAATTTGCAGCAAGTTAGGAGCATTATTAACCCTCCAGCCCCGGCTACGCATTACATAAATATTGCCCGAAACCCGGGTGTTTTGGCCGAAAAACTTCTAGGCTAGGCTACCGTATCATTGTTATGCTGACTGCTTCCCGCATTCCCGCGCATCCCCAAGCGTAGCTGTGTTATTTACCTGTAGAATGGCGTTAAGTAGAGCTCTCTAAGTCAACTGGTTGAGTTGTGATGATGATTTCAGTGGAGATAACTTACGGCAACAACAGCCACTTTACAATACTTTTCGATACTTAACAACAACATACAAGCACACACGAACAAGCGACGCTCTCCTTCTTGTGGCTGGAGATGCGGGGCGTCGGTCCAGCCGGCTGTTGTTTATTATTATTATTATTATTATTATTATTATATGAGATGCCGAAGTCTCCAACCAGGGTGCAGAAACACCATCAAGATCAATCCACACAAAACACCCGGAGGCACTGGAGAGAGACTATGGCAACTTAGGAAAAAATAAAAACATACACTGTATACTGTACTGTACATATACACATATTAAACACAGATAACATATTATGCAGTGGAGGATATCAAGCTTAAATATAATACAATAAAATAGAATAAAATAAGTTTAAAAATTAGAATTAATGCTGCAAAAAAGCTTTAACTCTAGACTTAAAAATGGAGATATTAGCTGAATTGACTAGCTCATTTGGCAACTTATTCCACAAGTCAACCATGGCCGGCACAAAACACCGTGAAAACTGTGCAGTAGAAAAATTAACACGGCTCATGGCAAGATAATTAAGATTGCTTGTGAATCTAGTTGCACGAGCCCGGACATAGGGCCCAGGCAGAACCCCATGTAAGGGATGCTGAGGGTTGTTAAAAACTTTAAATAAAAGACTAAGGGCACCAACTTTACGTTGATGACACAGATCAAGAGACAAATTAGGTAGAATAAAACTGATGGAATTTAGCGACCTGTCAAGCAACTTGAGATGGCAGTCAGCTGCTGACAACCAGACAGGTGAGCAGTACTCGAAATGTGGCAAAATAAAAGCATAAAAAGACTTGATAACTGTGGCGTCACAAGCAAATGTTTTATAAACCTTGCGAAGCAGACCAATTTTTTGGGAAATGGAAGAGGAGAAAGAACGAATATGCTTTTCAAAAGTAAGTTTGGGATCAAGAGTAACTCCTAACAAACGCAGAGTATCCACATTCTCAATTTGCTCGCCAGAAACTTGTAGATAAGGATGGGAGGATCCAAGGTACGAGATCTGCTGATGATAATGGAGTGTGTTTTACTAGCATTAAGTTTCATGCCCCAAAGTTCACACCATGATGTAATTTTGGCTAAATCCCTATTCAGAGCAGTAGCAATTACGTGTCGATCTATTGGTGATGCAATTGACGCATATAAAGTTGTATCATCAGCATAGGAGATTAGTTTATTTCAAGCTCGGAACACAGGTCAGCAGTAAAAATAATAAAAAGCAAAGGCCCAAGGACACTGCCTTGTGGAACACCAGAAACAACAGTAACAGAAGGGGAATGACACCCATCAATGACCACAGACTGAGATCTTTTCGTCAAAAAATCTTCAAAGATCCTTAAAAAATTGCCACCAATACCAATGAGCTGTAACTTAAACAGAAGTGCTTTATGGTTGACTAAATCAAAAGCAGAAATAAAGTCAATAGCCACGACGCGAGACTCATGTCCCTGGTCCAATGAAGATTGCAAGTCATGAGTGAGTGTCAGAAGTGCATCACATGTACCCAGTCCTTTACGAAAACCAAACTGTGAGTTTGGTATCAAATTATGACTATTACAATAAGAGGAAAGGCGTCTGGACAAAAGCCTCTCATAGAGCTTGGATACGATAGGTGTAATGGAGATAGGGCGATAGTCATTAGGAGATGATGAGGCAGTATTTCCCTTTGGAATAGGAGTGATAATAGCCTTACGCCAGCAAAGAGGAAAACTACCTGATTTCAAAGCAACCTAAACACCACTGCCAATTTAGGTGCCAAGACCACTGCAACCTTTTTAAAAAAGAGAGGGAAAAACCCATCCGGGTCTGTGCCACCATAGGTATCAAGATCCAGCAAGTACCTTTTCAGTTCAGCTGATTTGAATGCCATTGAATTGAGGTTGGGTCTAGGGAAACATGTCAATGGCAAAGACAATTCCTGATTACTCTGCTTATTAATAAAAATATTAGATAGAATATTGGCCTTCGATAATGGATAAAAAGAGATAGAGCCATCAGAATCACAAAGAGGAGGCATGGAGGAATCTATTCCAAATAAAGAGGATTTCAAAGCGGACCACCATTTATGAGGCTGTGTAGCTCCTGCCAGAACATCCTGAAGATGGGAGTTATAATCCCTCTCAGCACCATCATAAACTCTCTGCGCAGCTGCCCTTTTAAAAACATAATTTTCCCAATGCAAGGGGGTTTGATTACGCCTCCATAGACGATATGCAGCCTGTTTGTCATCAAATGCACGCTTGCAGTCATTAAACCATGCTTTATCCCTGATACGAGACTTAATTGTCTTTGATGGAACTCTTTTGCGAAGGATACCAAGAAGGGAATTGTTGAGAGCTGAAACCGGGTCATGAGATCTTAGTATGTGATTCCACTCAATATTACAAACATCATTACAAACGTTGTCCCAGTTAACCCGGGATTTAAGGTAGACTTTACGTGAGAGAGTAATATCAGGAACAGAAAAATCAAGATTAATTTTACACATGATGGCATTGTGGTCGGAAGTGCCAACAGGTACAAGAACGGAGGTTTCTACAACGCCAGGAATGTCTGTTAGTACTAGATCAAGACAATTTCCAGACATATGAGTAGGTCCTTGGATTAGCTGTTCACAACCAGATAAGTTTGCAAAATCCAATGCAGCATGACCATTTCTATTAGTTGGAGAGACCGAGTTCAAGCACTCTTGATGATGCGCATTGACATCACCAACAAAAATAAAAGATGATTTGACATCTACAGACTGTATTGAAGCCATGGCTGTTAAAAGGCAGTCATATATGTCATTGTTAACATCAGGATTTCTGTACAGGCATGTTTACATGCGTCGGACCGACGCCTCGCACACCAAGCTCACAGGCTTTCAACCACTGGTACAATGTTGTACCACCCGGGTTCCTGGGGGCAAAACATAATGGTACACACGTGTACCATCCGAGTTTGAAGGGTTAAGGCTTTTAAAGGGTTAAAATCGAGGGCAAATGGCCGGGAGCGCAGCGGGCCAGACAGCCGACTCCCACGGCTTACCGCCGCCCATTAACTCATGTTCCCTGTGTTCTCGAGAGGCCGGCAGTGTAGCCAGTAGTGAGCATAGCTGGGAAAAATATACCGATATATGCTAAACTCCCATGTTCGTGGCACCACTGCAAGAGAAACACGAGTGCTACGTAGATCGTTCTGGTCTATTTTGAAGCTTTTAGCGCCTAGTTTTTTGCTAAATAATTTTATTTTCATGCAGATGCTTGATTTATCATGCAGGAGGGCCTGAATATGCCCAAATGAGCCCAAAACACCCCGCTAGACAAGGGTTAAAGGGATTGGCAGTTGGCAGTGGGTCATATACATACCTACATACTGTATATACATAGATACATACAATAGTTTAACGTCCTTTCCATTATATTGTAATGGTTGCTTTTCAGCAGTTAGAGTTTAGATTACAATACAGGTCTCCCTCGATTTACGATTGGATTACATTCCTGAAAACCTGATCTTAGATAGAAAAATTGTGTAGCAAACCCTAAAATTAATGGGGTAAATAGGGATGCGTTATAGGACCAGCCAAACCCCAAACCCACACACCAAAACACCTATAATGATATCGTAAATCAAGACATCGGATAGTGAGGGAAACCTGTACAGTCCTTCCATAACACTGTCTCATCATGTCGTTACTGTGGATGATGTTTGCCTTTCTAGTTGATGCAAGTTTGTCATCTTCTGGAAATATAAGAGTGCCTCGGCAAGATATAACAAAGTTACCTTAACCCTTGGGATCCGGGAGGCCTCATATGAGGCAAAATGGTCCAAAAAAAAATCGCCGCTATAATCGTCAGAACTCGGCAACCACGCGTTGTAGCGACGTCATCTCTACGGCATTCTACAGACAACAAAAAGTTCTACAATTTGCAAAAACATTGAATGCTCTAGGTAGTCTCAATCAGTAGCGACTGAACTATGAAATTGATTTTACCAAAATTTATATGAGGCCCCCCCCGGATCCCATGGGTTAAGGGGAGATGGGTCGTTTTTCTGTTCCCCCTTTTTCCTCATGTTTAGCCTCATTGGTTTTCATATTATAAGATGTTCAGCTCATTAGTTTGGCGATTTTAAGGCCTTTCACCCCATTTCTTTGCCGATATTAAGACTTTTCGTGCTATTTAGGTGTCCATTCGCTCGCCTGTAATTGAAGAGAAATCGGCCTTCGGCTTGGACATTTTTCTATCGAAAAATGTACAAATTTATCTTGAAGGAGGGTCTTGGGTGGGTGTTTTTTTAAGCTTGATGGAGGTCTAGGGAGGAAACTAATAGAATACTAAAAAGATACATAAATGAGCAAATTAAAATGACCCATCTCCCCTTAAAGTGACCTTAGGTAGGTATCTGCACCACACCTAGCTTCAACAATGCTACAAGACAGTGCCATAACAAAGCCTTACTGTATAGGATGACCGTTGGTCCAAACTTGTGCCATCCCCTCTTTTAATCATCTTGTATGAAATGCACTGGGATGCGTGGGGCATATTCTATTTCCTCCACTAAATTTGAAGGTCCACTTACACCCGTGGGTGGATTAAGATTTGATGTATTAAAACAAAAATTACCTCTTTCCATTATTATGATTGTGAATGAAAGTGATGTTGGTTAGAGTAGATTAGGAAATAGAATAATTAATAACTTTTCTCTTTACCTTCTGTAAGTATGGTTGTGAATGAAAATTATGGAGGTTGGGAGTGGTGTGTAGAGTGGATGAAGAAATTCAATCTTATATTTTAAAATATGACAATCTTGCCTCAACCAGGAGGCCTTAGAGGAAATGAATGACATGAGTTGCCAAGTTAATTTGAACTGACTATAACTACAGTAGTAGGCCTTATACCACCTGTTCACACTTTTACACAAATTATTGATCAATAATTATTTAAGCTGTAGTATACAGTAGTACTAATTTTCTCTAGCTTTGCTTTTAATTATTGGTTTAACAATTTTCACTCATTACTATAATGCTATATAATATGACAGTTAAATTGAGCATCAATTTTATATTGTACCGGTATATGAACTTATTTTTTGTATACTGTATATGCTTTATATTTGCAGAACCGTGGGTTAATGCGCACCAACAGTTGCCTGGGCACTACTGGTGGCAGTAGAACATATGGCAGCTCTTCAGTTTTCAATGTAAGGCATATTCAGGTTTCCAGGTCATATTTGTACGGCACACACTATACTCGCCACCATCAAACTTGACAATAGTCTTGATTCCTAAACTCTTTATATCTCAAAACATACTCAAGCAAACAGGCTGTAAATTTCCACACATATTTCCTGGTTGACTCTTTGCAAATGATAGCAATTATAATGTAAAACTTCCAAAATAAACAAACCAAAGATTTCAGGTTGATTGCTCTCATTCTTTTTGAGGTATTTTTATGTTCTCTCCACTAACCAACTTTACTCCTAAACTCGATTAATGAAATTGACAAACACGTGTGGCAGATTAGGGGATTGCAATTTCTATCTAAGTTCGCTGGTACCGTCATTCATCATCATCTCCAATGCCTTGCGGATGCGGATATATAATACATCTCTACTGTGTACAATCAACATACAGTTAGGCCCCCCAATTCGCGAGAATAGGGGTGACAGGAGGCATCGCGTATTGTGAATTCGTGTATTGTGGAACTAACTTTAAATGGGAATAATTAGATTGGGTGACGTCTCTCAATTATGGCCTATTTTCAAAAATTTTGGCCTTATTTTCGACATTTTTGGCTCTACAGTACAGTCTATATCTTATATATAATAAGAACAATGAATAAAAATATGAAACCTTACCTTAAAATTAGTAGTAGATAGGCTAGGACTAGGACTAGGACCGTAGGACTTCACGATTTTCTCCAACTTCTCCCTCCCTGACCAAATCGTACGAACAGTTTACTCTGACAAGCCTATTGCACAGTTTCCTTCTCCTTTTTTCTTGCGATCCAACACTTCCACCTTCATTTTGTGTGTTATCTTCTTATATTGGCGTGGCATGGCGAAAAAAGTGGCAGGCACTACAAACGTTTGGTCACTCCGCACGGCTATGAGCGCTTGAGCGGGACTGTGGGAGGGAGGGAGGGAGGGTAAGCGGGAGGGAAGGCAGGCGTATGCCCGTCTTCTTCTTTTTTCGGAGCTACTCCTGGGCCTCGTGAAACGTAGACGTGCTCGCGTATCAAGCGGGAATAGCGGATTTGGCCCCTTCTTAGCTCTCGATTCGTGTATTGTGGTACCACCTCGCGTAATTAATGTTTAATTAATTAATGTTATTTTCGAGGGGTCACTCGTGTATTAGGGTTTTCGCGAATTGTGGAATCGCGTATTGGGGGGCCTGACTGTACAATGGTTTAGAGTAATTTTTCCATTACATGCATTGTAACGGCTCAGACGGGGTTGCCTTTCAGTAGTTGGTGTGTACTGTAGTACAATAAAGTCCCGCCACACCACTGCCTCACCAAGTCATCACTGTGGCTGATGTTGGTACAGTCAGGACCCCCAATACACGATTCCACAATGCGCGAAAACCCTAATACACGAGTTACCCCTCGAAAATAACATTAATTAATTAAACATTAATTACGCGAGGTGGTACCACAATACACGAATCGAGAGCTAAGAAGGGGCCAAATCCGCTATTCCCGCTTGATACGCGAGCACGTCTACGTTTCGCGAGGCCCAGGAGTAGCTCTGAAAAAAGAAGAAGACGGGCATACGCCTGCCTTCCCTCCCGCTTACCCTCCCTCCCTCCCTCCCACAGTCCCGCTCAAGCGCTCATAGCCGTGCGGAGTGACCAAACGTTTGTAGTGCCTGCCACTTTTTTCGCCATGCCACGCCAATATAAGAAGATAACACACAAAATGAAGGTGGAAGTGTTGGATCGCAAGAAAAAAGGAGAAGGAAACTGTGCAATAGGCTTGTCAGAGTAAACTGTTCGTACGATTTGGTCAGGGAGGGAGAAGTTGGAGAAAATCGTGAAGTCCTACGGTCCTAGTCCTAGTCCTAGCCTATCTACTACTAATTTTAACCCTTCGACCCCGGGTGGTACACGTGTGTACCATTTTTTTTTGGCCCGAGGAACCCGGGTGGTACAACACTGTACCATTGCTTGCGTGAGTGCTTTTCGAATGGCGCGCGTACAAATTTTGCTCCGTGGTCACCAGGCGGCGCTACCAGACAGCATGTACGCCAGTCTCTACCCTGCCGCCAACATGGATACTAGCCCAAAAAGTGATTCCCTTGTGTCCGATTCCACACTCCCTTCGACGCCTGCCCATGTTCGTCGCGCCCTAACGCGAATGCACGCACAAGATGCGTTGACTCCCGGAGGTATTGAAATAGCTTTGAGGAGTTATGAACGTGGTGAAGGCCAAAAAATTGGTGATGACTTGGGCAGTGATAGCTCCGAGTCTTACGAGTCTCACTATAGTGAGGATTTTGACGATATAGAAGAAATCCGTGAAAGAGACGCGCTTTTTATTGGATTTGAGCATGACGATGAAAGTGATGATAGTACTGAACGTGACATAGTTGTGCAAGGTGATGAGAGTCTAGTGAGAGTGAGCGAATGGGACAGCACTAGGTCGACTACCAAGTTTAGGTTGAGTGACACGACACCTAGCCCTTCGCCAGCTAAATCCCCATTCAAGATACGTTTCTATAAGAAACAAGTGCTCAAAAAGGCGGCCGCGGCAGCCAGGAAAGAGGCCCTAAAAGTTGGTGAGGGAGCAGTGCGTGAGGGTGCCAGTGAGGCTGCGCGTGAGGCCGAGGTTGACCCGCCATTGTCTTCCTTATCTACCCACGCCACCCAAGTTGCCCCAGGCTCCCGCCATTCTTCCCCACCACCACCAGCACTGCCTAGGGTTGAGGAACCCCCACTTTCGGCCTATTTACCCCCTATTTCCCCCGAGAGGAGACATACTACTAAAGAAAAGGGAAAAGGGAGAAAATATGTCAAAAAAGGAGCTACAAGTAGGCGCTCTTTGTTCGAGGCTCCCGCGGCTTCCACCCCTGCGGCTTCCACCCCTGCCGCTCCCAGCCATACGCCCCCGCAAGTTTCCCCAGGGTCCACCCCACCTCTCCAGCCTACAACAGAGGTTCCTGATGATGTGTTTGACCTCGCATCCATACCTGCACCTACAGACACTGAACCAGTGCTGTCTAAGACTCGTCGTAGGCCAAGGAGCCCCGAACCTCTGTATGAAGATGACAGAGCCTCATCTCCCACTCCTTCCCCACCTCGCCGACCTACACGCCGCCCACGCATCATTCGTTCCCCGCAAGAATATGAGGGGGGCTCTGAAGATGAAGGGCACCTCACAGACGACTCTGGCCATGATTACCTGGGTCCACCGTCAGGGCAAGATGACGGCTCTGACGACAACGACGATGACGAATTTATGGACATCGACGACCCTCAACCCAGACGCTTTGCCCAGGGCCGTCGTGCTCCTGGCCGCCCTGGCCGCCTGGCTGGCCGCCGGGCTGGGCCTGGGCGCCGTCGCGCTCCTGGCCGCCCTAGGGTTCGCGCCGCCAAAGTTCGTGGGCGTGCTGCCCCCGCTGTAGCTCCTCGTCAGCGTCGCCAGAAGGACGGATTTTATGTTTTCAACTGGCAGGATGTGGCTGCTGATCAAGTCATTGACCCTGATGTAACCCCTTTTGATGAGGTACAGGATGCTCCAGGAGTTACCCCAAGTTTTCCTGCAGGCCCCAATGCTCGACCACATGAGCTTTTTGAGGCTTTTTTTGATAAGGAGGTTACTGACTTTGTCATAAAAGAGACAAATAAGCATTACCAAATCCAGGTTAACTTTTTTGGCAAGGTGACCAAGGGCCACATGAAGCGGTGGACCCCAGTGACTCATCCCGAGTTCATGGTGTTCCTGGCAATCACCATGCTAATGCCTCATGTGAAGAAGCACAGGTTGGCTGACTATTGGATCACCAAAGATCTAATATCCACCCCTGCCTTCGGGAAATACATCTCTCGGGACCGGTACCTCGACATCCTCGGAGCGCTCCATCTTGTCACCAACACCGACATGCATCTCCCTGACAAACTGTGGAAAATTAGGACGTTGTACGAGATGATGAGAGAACGTTTCACGTCCTACTTCATGCCCTTCTGCAACGTCTGTATTGACGAGTCTCTTGTGCTGTTCCGGGGAAAGCTGAGCTTCAGGCAGTACATCCCCTCAAAGAGACATCGCTTTGGTATAAAGTTCTTTGTGCTGTGCGATTGCCAAACTGGCTATGTCCTGGACTTCCTGGTCTACAGCGGGAAGGAAGGGGACGTGGCAATAGACCCCCTCATTGGCTTTGGCGGAGCAGTGGTTCAAGCCATGATGAACCGGTACTTCGAAAAGAATCACGTCCTCTACACGGACAACTACTACACGTCCCCCACTCTCTCAAAGTACCTCCATGAGCGCCAGACGGGGACTGTAGGCACAGTTAGAGCAAAAAGGAAGGGCATGCCAAGTTTCCCTCCTAAAACAAAGAAAGGCGATGTCTTCAAGAAGAAGTCGGGACCCATTCTGGCTATCCACTGGCACGACCAGCGGAAGGTCAACATCCTGAGCACCGTCCACAAGGGGGAAATGGTTGAGACTGGCAAGGTGGATCGCCGCACCAAAGTCAGGGTGACCAAGCCCGATGCTGTCCTGGACTACAACATAAATATGAGGCTGGTGGACAAGTCCGACATGCAGATAGGCTTCATCGACTGTCTGCGTACCTCGTGCAGATGGTACAAAAAGTTCTTTCTGCACATGGTGGACATGTCAATGCTGAATGCCTATAATATCTACAGGCTTCGGAATCCGCGCACACCCAGGAAGTTCAGTAGCCTGCGGAGGTTCCAAAAACAGGTGTTGGTGGAGCTCCTGGACAGGTATGCTATGCCACAGAGGGCAGTGGCACAACCTGGGCGCCCCGTTCAGGACCGCATGCAGGCTGCACAGTTTGTAAGTGTGCACAAGCTCGGTTACCTGCCTCTGGAACGAGATGGAGTCACCATTAGCAGAAGGCGGTGCCATGTCTGCTGGAACAGCCAGGTGAGGCCGAGGAAGCAGAAAAAGACCACCATGCAGTGTGTGGAGTGCCGACTGTCACTATGTCCTATACCGTGCTTTGCTGAATACCACAGCAAGCAGGAGTACTAACTAATAATCATAGTGAAAGTACCAAAGACTGACAATATGTATGTATATAGGCAACAAGTGGAAATAAAACAATGTACAGGTGTATTGTGATAAAAAAAGTCATGTATTATGAAAACATATATAAATAAGTGAAAAAAGACACAATAAATTGTATATAAAACGTTTACAAAGCATATAACTAAGTGAAAGTGACACATGACATAATATTAGATGGCCAAAGTATAATAAACACCTGTGATAACGAATAATCAGTGCCTAATATAACAATAACCTACCTCAATTACTAATAAAATGTACCGTATCAAGTGAAAATGAGCATTATCAGTGAAAGTGACACTCTCTCAAGCATATTTACCAAAGTGAAAGTGACACACGAACTAATATTAGATGGCCAAAGTATAATAAACACCTGTGATAACGAATAATCAGTGCCTAATATAACAATAACCTACCTCAATTACTAATAAAATGTACCGTATCAAGTGAAAATGAGCATTATCAGTGACAGTGACACTCTCTAAAGCATATTTGTCAAAGTGAAAGTGACACAAGACCTAAGATTTGATGGCCAAAGTATAATAAACACCTGTGATAACGAATAATCAGTGCCTAATATAACAATAACCTACCTCAATTACTCATAAAAACTACGGTATCGAGTGAAAATGTGAAATATTAGTGAAAATGATAGCCTAATACACATATTTTATATAATTGGACTCCAAATAACTATAATAACATCACTATCAATACATAAAATCGCCTCCGGGAGGTAAAAAGTTTGGCGCGACGAGCCGCGGCCTGGGCCAAGGCGACGCATCCGAACGCGGGATGATTTTCACGCATAAAAATCACTCCACTTCCCGCGCTCACCATTATGCAATCACTTGGGCTAGAGACCTCTACTCAACGGCATTCTACACATGAAGGTTTGTGCTACATTTTTCTGTTTTTTTTATAACTTTGTGTAATGTATTTCAGGAGTAACATGTGAGTCAACTTGTACCAAAATTCCTGAAAACCCCCGGACACAGAGTACAGTTACGATATTCCCTAGCCGGGGTCGGAGGGTTAAGGTAAGGTTTCATATTTTTATTCATTGTTCTTATTATATATAAGATATAGACTGTACTGTAGAGCCAAAAATGTCGAAAATAAGGCCAAAAATTTCGAAAATAGGCCATAATTGAGAGACGTCACCCAATCTAATTATTCCCATTTAAAGTTAGTTCCACAATACACGAATTCACAATACGCGATGCCTCCTGTCACCCCTATTCTCGCGAATTGGGGGTCCTGACTGTATAGTGCTAACCGTACCTCAGCAAGACTCAACAGAGTCCCCCTGCAGCACTTGCTCCTGCAGATCTGCAACCACACCAGCCTTAACAGTGTTACAAAAAGACAGCACCATAACAAGACTCTACTGTATATTAGGCAATTTGGACTATATAACAATAAAGTCCTGCTCCAACATGCAAACACTGTTGCCGACATAGGTGTGGTGCCAAACAGCGCCCAGGTAAGACTCAGTCCCCTGTGGCACCTATCCGCACCCCACCAGCCTCGGCAGTGCCATACCAAGACAGTGCTGAGATAAAGACTTTATTGCATAGTAATGGCTGTTGGTCCACAAGTCTATCGCCATCCCCCATATTAGTCGCCTTGTACGACACGCAGTAGGATGCGTGAGGCATATTATTTTTTTCCTCCACCATTATATGAAGGCCCCCTTACCCCCTGGGGGGTAATTATGTGTCCATGTGTACACGATGGTGGTGGTGGAGAGCATATAGACCTATGTGCAATTATGTGTTGGTGTGTACAGGATGATGGTGGTGGTGGAGGGCAAATAGACCTGTGTATATTAATGTGTTGATGTGTACAGGACGGTGGTGGTGGAAGGCGTGTAGACCTGTGTGCGTCCAACTCTTCCCTCTCCAGCAGTACCTCCTCCAGTGGTCTCTCTTGGGCGGACAAGGTTAAGGGGGCCACCACATCCCTACCTTCATCTCACCTCTCTCTACAAGGTAATGTGTCTCTTCTACTCACAGACGATCCTTAGAAGAGGTTAACAGCCTGTCACTCCAGCTCTAAATCGCTCACTATAATACAATTATGCACTTGATTGGTTGTTGTGGTGAGTGCGGCAGTTCTGTAATTTCGTTTTATGATCAAATGGTTGTTCTTGTCTTCTTCATGCTCTATCCAATCTTTCTCTAACTTCTTTACTGACTCAGAGCTTACAAGTAAAACTGGGAGACTATTCCAATTACTGTATTAACAACCCTGTTTCAAATTTATATTACCTAATATTCAGTCTTGACTGTTCTTTTTACAACTTTATATGATGTCCTCATGTCGTTGAATTGGTTCTTTTGAATTTGTCCTCACTCACCTCTTTATTATACTTTCCACATAAGATCTTATAGGCCTCAATTAACTCCTCTTGATCTCACTTAAAGTTGTAGTTATGTTTCTGAAATATAAGAGTTTATATTATACAATTATTTTTTCTCTTGCTTTATCTGATTAGAACTTAATAATGAAGGATATCAAATGTTAGTGAATTTGATTTCCTAATTAATGAACAATCTAATCATGAAACCACATACAATGGGGCAAGTATAAGTGAGGAGTGACTGTTTATGCAAGTGTTGTTAATGTCAGTGTTTTAAGTTTATCTTGATATGATAGATCCTTGAATGTAACATGTTTCCTCCCTTCATTCTTCTCATCTTGCTACTTTCCTCTCACCTATTTCATTAAGGTAACATATCTCTCCTCCCTCCCTTCCTCTCTCTTATTTCTTCAAGGTAACATGTCTCTCCTCTCTCTAACCTATTTCTTAAAGGTAACATATCTCTCCTCCCTCCCTTCCTCCTATTTCATCAAGGTAACATGTCTCCCCTCCCTCCCTTCCTCTCCTGTTCCTTCAAGGTAACTTGTCTTTCCTTTCTCTCGCGTGTTTCTTCAAGGCTACTGGCAATATAGTATGTTTATCTTTCAAAATGTATTCTTATGCAATTACAGTATGATTTTATCATGAAAATGTATTCTGAGGTACATGATTAATACAAAGTAGAGTCTATTTTCATTAACTTGGCAAATTTGCGCTTGGTCCCTCTAGGCTTGAGAACTCTACTTTGAGCTGATTGGCGGATGGTAATGTGTCCGAATAATACCTTTCAGTTGCAAAAAAACAAAAAAAAACACAAGAAATACATTATTGTACAGTACCATCAGCCAATCAGCTTTGAATTAGAGTTCTCTAACCCAAAGCAAGCAAATGCAAATTTGCTAGATAAAAGAAAAATAACCCTTAGGACAGAGTTAGCACAGATTTAATGTTTTCTGTTTGTGGAGCATCCAATATGGTAGTCTGGAAAACCTTGAAGTCCTGAGTTTGCTATTGTGAATAATAAGCTTTAATCTCTTATTTATTTTGTCTTCCACAGCCAATACTGTATAGGCGTACTGTATTTTGATTGACATGATTAAAAGATTTGTCATGCTATTTATTCAATGTTTATTGTTAATGGGATTTTCTTATGGTTTTGCCATAATATTAATTGCATATTTAAAAAAAATGTTCATTCAGATGATGGTGAGGGTTGGGAGGTGGTGCGGCGTGGGAGGAGAAGCCACGGAGGCAGCACTGCTTCTCTAAACAACAACAACAGCAAACACAACAACTACAATACTAAGAAGATTAGTGGTAGTACTCGCTCCACAAAAGACACTCGCAGTAGCAGCCTTAAGATGGAAGGTACAGGCCCTTATTTCTGATGTATAAGGTTTTTATCATTTTACTTAAGCCGGTATCACCCGAGAGCTTTTATAGTCAACATTCGATGATCAACATTTTTCTGGCAACATTTCTGGAATATTTTGCACTGGTATCGGAAAGTAGACTACAGTAATGATAGATGAATTTGGTGACAGACCAGTGTTGAGGATAAATGTTGAGGGAAAAAGCGCTCGTGTGATACCGGCTTTAGTCTACGAAGCTATATTCATTTACTTTTTTTTTTTTTTTTTTTTTTTTTTTTTTTTTTTTAAGTTTTTCATTATGTTGACACATTTTAAATTTTATTCTGCCTAACAGTAGACAATTATACTAAGTTAGGAAGGACCATTATGTATCAGTTATATTGAAAGGGTTTATATTAAATATTTGTGTAACAGTACAATAATGAAGATATAATTTCTTTGTACTGCATTTTGTTATGGTAATAAACAGGAATGAATGGAGAATGCTTGTGAATAGTTGAGTGAACACGTGGTCATTTGGGGGAAGGGGTCGGGCACAAATTGGAGTAGATAATAGTCCATCAGGCGCCTGGCCCGGGGAGACGATTAATATAAAGGGTGCGCCTGGAAGTGTGGTGGGCGGGCTTGTGGCTGCATGTCTGCCTGCCGAGATCGGAGCCTTTCCGGGTGGTCGGGGGCCGGGGGAGTGCTGGAGCGACCTTGGTGACCCTGGTCTCTGGGTATTCTCCTGGGTGACCTAGATGTGTGTGAATTTTGTGTTTTGTCTGTGTTTGTTCGCTGTTTTGTCTTGTGTTTTCCTGTTCTTGCTCTGTCTCGAGTCAGCCACCCCCAAGAAAAAAATAAATAAAATAAAATAATAAAAAATAGGAAAAGTGGGGATTGGGCCTGAGCATATAGATAGATAGAATAGATACAATCAACACGTACCGGTAATACAGTACCGGTAGGTACTTTGTATACTTCATATGAATCATATTACTAAAGGCTTTCAATAAAATTTCAGGTCACAGCTGTAATGAGATAAAGAAACGCTTCCACGTGCCCAGTTCTGCCATGTCTATGCCTTCCCTCATCATCAGTGAGAGTAACGAGTCCACCACCGAGGCTCAGCAGGGGAGCAAGGATGACACTGGCTCTACAATAAGTTCCAAAGAGAGAGAAAACACTGCCTCCACAACAAACTCCAGAGACACCCAGACACAACCATCCATGGACAGTGTAAAGAGACCTGTTACTCAGACAAGCTCGGTTCCACTGCCCAAAACTGATAAACAAGAAGAGAGGAAAAGCCTGACGCTGGACCTGAAGAAAAACGCTGACATCTCAAATAAAAAAATTGACAGCCGAAGAAATCGTAGAAATGCAAAGAGTGCAGAAGACCTGAATAGAATTTCAAAGGAAAATCAATCATATAAAGACCCAAGCAATCTTACCACAGACAGTCTTAGGGACACCACAGAAGTAAGTAAGATTGCTACCTCCACCCCAGACCTAATGGAAGAGAAAACCAGTGGAAAGAAAGAAGCTGAGATAACTGACCAGTGGAAAAATAAAATTGAAGCATTGCAGCCCCTACTGAACAGTGCCAACACCTCTTCTTCCACTCTTAGTACAAGCATCTCTTCCTCCGCTCAAAGTACGAATCCCTCCTCCTCCACTCACAGTACGGACACCCCATCCTTCATTCACAGTACGAGCACTCCTTCCACTCATCTGTGCGATCCAGCCATACCAGAGATCTCAGAGACGAGCGAAGATGAAGAGGATGGGAAATATGGTGATTCCTTAGAAGTGAAAGACAGAGATGTTACCTCCCAATATTCTCTCAATACGTCACAAGAAGGCGACGAGTCCGGTTTGTCAAGTGATGTCAGTGCGTCTTTACTAACAAGTGACATTTCATCAATAAAATCTGCTGAGGCATCATCTCTCGCCACAGAAGATTTAGATGAGACGGAAAATGATTTATTACAAGTGGAACAAGAGAGCAAGTGAGTTTAAATATATATATTAAAATTGTTATGCTTCATTATTTGAGCAATTTACTGCAGGATACCAGAGGTTGATTTTCATAACTCATAATTGGGAAGATTCCTAATAAACTTAATCTTCTCCTTAAACTTTAAGGGGGGATCGTTGCTTTTCTTGGATTACCTTCTCACTTATGTTTAACCTCATTTATCAACATAAATTGGGATTGTCTCCGTCTCAGGGGTATGTGCCAGAGTTTATAAAGTACTGTACATGAAAATTGTCCATAAATTCCTGTTCCTGACTGTACTTCTATATAAATGTGCACAATTTTGTCCACATTATGCCCTAGCCATTCTTTATTAGGTTTGTCCCAGGGGGTCTACAAGGTAGCATATATGATATTGGACAAGAATATTTTAGTAACAAATGATATCTATCTATCTAATCTATTTGTTCAGGCCCATTCACATTTTTTTATTTTTTATTTTTTTTTACAGTTTATTTTTATTTATATTTTCAGGCATTATGATAGTGATGGCCAGGTTGATGATGAAGAGCTGATGAAGAATGATGCCGCCCTGGAATCAGCTGTGCAGGAGGAACAGCGACTCAAACAGCAAATTGAGGAGACGGAGAAGGCTGATATAAAGGTAATGTACACAGTTGCTGTAATTTTATACCGTAATAAATAAATAAGTATACACCCAATGAAATCTTTGGACATTTATATCCAAATTCTGAAGCATTTGGAATATTTTTCAGCACTATCTTCTCTCATTTGGGTTTAATTAAAATGTAAAACTTGCAAACTAAACAAACCAAAATTGGGACAAGGACAATATAAAGTCAAATTAAATTATCAAAATCGCTATGTGGAAACAACGCTTACTAAAATGAAAATTATTAAATAAAAGAACACAATCCACCACATAGGGTGTACATTACTACATGAGCAAGTTAATCTGTTTCCCAAGCAAACTAATCGCACATATAACAACGCACTATCGTCACGTTAAAGGAAGTAGTCAAGTTTGGGAAGTCCGGGACGTTCTGGCAAATACAGATTCAAATTGGTGTATTCTTATTGGGGCTTATTCCTGTCTTTTCTACGTGCTCACAATTGTGCCGACTCTTTTCTTACAGTATATCCATGAGGACCAAACACTATACTGTACTTGTTCCAGGTTTTGTACATCTTTACATTTCCCTGGGGCTGTGATACTGTCGCACCAGCAGAGATTTATTACCAGTAGTTACTAGATTGCGTATGTAATGTTTATATTTTATACATGCGTAAAACATACAGTACATAGGTTTGAACATGCCAAAATATGGATCATGAGATGGATATGCAGTACTTCCTTGAAAGACATTATTGCATTCACAGAGATTAGAAGGTACTGTACACTTGTAGACAGATGAAGTAGTGACGAGCGCTTCCTCAGACCCCCTTCAAACTTAAAAATTACACCCAATTCCTTTTCAAGCTTAATACGTATGCAAACATTTTGGTAGAAAAATGTCTCGGGCCAAAGGCTGATTTCTCCTAAATTACAGTCTCGCTGTCACTCAGAAAAAATTGACACTGGAATTGGGTGAAATGTCTCATAATTGCCAAATTATTAGGGTGAAGCATCCTAAGATTTCCAAACTGATGGAGAGAAGATCCAAAATAACCCGCCTCACACCAGCTAGGGTCAAGAACTTAAGGGGGTACCACACAAGATCATTTATCATTTATGTTCATTGGTCAACAATTATACTTTCTGGGATCTTTTTCACTGGTATCAAAAAGTATTAGTATATGCAGTACTGTATTGAGTTCAAAGAATTATTAAAGAAATTTGCTTCATAAGCTGTCAGAACGGTATTGACAATCTATGTTGAAGATGAATGTATTAGTGGGTTACTGGCTTTATTGTTTGGCTGCTTCGTTATTGTCAAGAATTTCATGGTCAAGGAACATTGAGCTGCATTTGTTTCTCCAACTGCTACTTACTATCTCTATATATCAAGGATTATAAGTTATAATGCATTGAGTTATATGCTTTTATTATGTAATATACAGTAACAGTAACAATAAGAAAATATAATACAGATTTGTTATAACGTAATAATGAAATTATTTATATACATATACATACTGTTTATACATATTGTTTAACCTAACAAGTGCGCATGGGGGTAATTGAAAACGTCCCCCTGTGCTGACGTATTTGAGGTGTTTCCGTCACTAAAATATTCATTGTACCATTAATAGCATTAATAATTATCCATATGCGCCTATTATGGGTTGATTATAAAGGTATTAACCTGAAACAACAATAAAACGAGTGAAAACAGCGTTTGGATGGTCAAAATCGGAGATATAGCCCGCGAGTTGTATAATGTATGGGTGAGGCAAACTGCTTTCCCGCCAATTTCCCCCAAGGCCACTGAGACACAGTCGATCGATACTCTCTCTCTCTCTCTCTTGCACTCGCTTGCTATCAGTGATGACAACACCCTGCTTGCAACTCGCTAATGTTAGCACGAAAATATACCTCAGAATAAGGGAATAATAGGGAAAATAGGTGATAACTGAAGGAGAGGAGGAAAGTGGGGAAGGAGGGGAGGTAGAGGACTGAGATTTTGCATGGCCCAGGGGCCAAAAAAAAATAAAAAAATAAAAAAAATAAATATAATTTTTTTTTTTTTTTTCGATGTAAAAAGTTGATTTTTTATTTTACTTACTCTCAAGAGTCTTCCCGCAGTCCGCCGGGGGAACTCTTAAGAGTCTCCCCGCAGCTCCCGGGTTAATGAAGTACATTGTCAACTCTATGACAGCTTTGAGCTTTTGACACAATCCCAGCTATAAATGTAATCCTTGCATGGTCAATTTCCAAGGCAAAAGACGATATCTGAAGTTAAACAAGTGAGGAACACATGTTAGCAGAGGATATGCTCAAAGTCCACAAGAAAAATTAATACATTATTTTACAATGCTAAGATACAGACATGCATGTCTGTGTGAGCCCTGGTCACTGAAGGGTGTTTGTGGAAAGAAAGAAGCTAATCCCCAACTGCAACACAGCAGTTATATGGGAGAGTCCCTGGCTCCAGCACCACATAACATCTCCAGGGACCATATGAGATTGCTTGGAGCAGTACAATGCCCCCCAACTATAGGGTCGTATATCTTTATTGGCACCCTGGGCTATATTGTCAATGACTTTGACGTGGTGCTGGAAAGTGTAACCAACCTACTGACCCGCTCTCTAGCAAAGATAAATTCTCTGACCAATATTTTGGCAACAGAATGTGGATGATAGCTATCCCACCTACCATAAATGCAGTACAGTGTACTGTATATGATTTAAAGTTTGTAATGAAAATTAGAATATATGCAAGAGTAAAATATTTTTAAGTCAAATATCCCAAGCAGTAAATTCTGGTATACCATACACTTCCTCTGCTCACATTAATACTAATTCATCTGACATCTTAAAGAGTTATTGCGCTATTTTTCTAATTAATATTGATGGTTGTGGTATTTTTTGTCATATTCAAGCAATTTAGTTTAGTTTGCCCCCAAATCTAAAAACAAATGCCTCCTCAGATCCCCTTCAGGCTGAATTTGTATATTTTGCAGTAGAAAAATGTTCCGGCCAAATTCCGGTTATTCCTAACTTGCAGGCTCACTATCACGTACCCAGAAATACAAAAAATTAGCATCTGAATCGGGTGAAATGTCTTTGATTGATCAATTAATGGGGCAAACATTTTCAATCACCTAATAAATGGAAAGAAAGGGAGGGGGACTCCAAAAATGACCACCCATGGATTATGTAGGGTTAAGCCTTACTACACTTTTAGGTACACATAAGTAATAGGGTAGTGTGTTGAGTAAAGATGGGAGTATGGATGAAGAAGTGTTGGAGAGGGTGCAATAGGGGAAGAGGGTATGTAGGAATGCTGAAAACAGTACTGTAACAAGAAATAGGGTGATCAGCATGGAAGTAAAGAAGTCCATGCATGACCGTGTGGTAATCCGACATTGACTTACGAGAGCGAAGCATGGACGTTGGTGGATAGACTCAAACCAAGAGTGAGAGGAGTGGAAATAAGTTACAGTACTTGAGAAGTGTGTGCGGAGTTACATGGAGGGATAGACAGATGAATGAGGAAGTAGAAGAGAAGTGTGGTGTGGATGTAGATGTGCTGAAAAGTGTGAAATGGAACACCTTGAGATGGTTCGGCCATGTGGAACGTATGGGAAGCGAGAGAATGACTAAAAGAGTTTAAGAGAGTGAGGTGGAAGGACAGAGAGGGAGAGGTGGAAGGATGGAGTTAAGAAGTGGTGGATGGGAGGAGGGACGTCGACTGACTGGGAACAGAGGTGCATGGGGGTGTTTCGTTCGTGGCCACCCCTTCTGGGATCACAGCGTCCGGCAATAGATAGATAGATTAGTCTGGTTAAACTAAATTTTTACTACTCTGCCTTTAAGTTTGGTCGCCTAGATTTTTAATTATTCAATTATGACTGATTTTGGTTGTCTTCATTTCAGTATGAAAAACAAGAAACAATTCCACCCATTATAAAAAAAAAAAAGTATTTTTACATTATTAACTATAAAGGAACTGTACAAAAGATATAAAATTACATAAAATATCCTAGATATGAATATTAGAACAAGTTACAATATTAGTTTAAGTACTTTAAATTATAACTATACATATTTACAAATAATACACTATAGCTTAATCTATATTTGGTTGTAGAGCCTGTAGTAAGCTTTCTACATTATCTACAGTAGGGTCTCGTAAGATACGAGTTTATGGTCGATGGATGCGACCGCATCTTACGATTTCGCATCTTACGATACACGTAAATTAAAATGTAAAACTTGCAAACTAAACAAACCAAAATTGGGACAAGGACAATATAAAGTCAAATTAAATTATCAAAATCGCTATGTGGAAACAACGCTTACTAAAATGAACATTATTAAATAAAAGAACACAATCCACCACATAGGGTGTACATTACTACATGAGCAAGTTAATCTGTTTCCCAAGCAAACTAATCGCACATATAACAACGCACTATCGTCACGTTAAAGGAATTAGTCAAGTTTGGGAAGTCCGGGACGTTCTGGTAAATTTGATTAAACTCTGCATGAATAAAGAAACTACATGTTAAATGTCAAAATATTATTTAAAATCAAATTTGCAACATGACAAGACATTAACAATAGTACAAAATACAAATATTGATAAGATAACTATACTATTACAAAATAATATATAAAATACAGTACAGCACTCACTAACGATAGTGCTATCGGGTAGGTACCTGTAAGCATAGGATGCCTCAAGTGACCCCTATCAATAACTACCCTACAAATAACCTACATTTATCGCACAAATAAACTAAGGAAATCGCAAAAGCAAGCAATTGATACTATCGACAATGAATACATATAATATAAAGACAAATAATTGCAAAATATGAAGTAACAACAGATTCAAACAAAGAGTACTCTTTTAACAAGAACAATCAATTTAAAAAAATCATCAATATTAATAATAATAATAATAGAAAAAGAAAAAGAAAAAGATAAACAATAAATACAGACAAAAAGTAAGCAGAGGGGTTATACAAGAAACTTTAAGTTAAAAATGTTTGATTAAAATTATTGATGTCAAATTTTAGAATACAGTCACAATAATTGACCCTAAAAAGATTAAATTTATGGAACAATTTACTTGCCTCAAAACCTCTGTCTACTAAGAGTCTGTATAGTAACCTAGCTCTAGCCCAAAAGTCATCTACTTGTGCAGATTTTACAAAATCTTATTAACTGGGAATAAAAACAATTATAAGTTATTTTACTATCGATATTACTACTAGGGAAAGGAAAGTTTATTACGTTAAAATTAAAATCATCAACTTTGTGATATACTTGTTGTTGTTGTTCCCTAAGCTGCCTGGCCGAACAGCCCCGAGTCCCTGAGGAAGGCCATGGCCACGATCGGGCTTTCCCACAGAGCTCTCATTGAGTGTAGATTGTGTTGTTGGCGTAAGTGGTTGTGTGAAATGCAGTCTTCTATGATGTGTTTAATGGTATGGGGTGCTGTGTTACATCCCGGGCAGGAGTCGACAACAGAGTCATCCAGTCTCTTCTGATAGCTCAGGAGAGCTGGATGGTGTCCGCATCTCAGCCTGGCCAGGTGGACTCTGTCCTCGCAAGGAAGGGAGGATTCGGAAGGAGGGATTTCGGGAGGTCGTGCATGCAGCTGCGTGTTGTCTGTGAGTGAGTGGATGGATCGGTGAGAGATATGAGTATGGATGTGCTTCTGGAAGTTGGTTCGGGATGGGCAGGGAGGGAGACAGGACAATAATTGTGTGTGATACCGTGTGCTGGGTGTTGTTTTGATATTTCTTGGTGTCTGTGGGTGTGTTGCCATGTAGTTTAGTGGGTGGTCTTGGTTCGTGGAGGCTGCTGCCAGGAATTGAGTGCCTCTCATGTCCAGATGGTCTTTGACTTTGAGGATTTTGGTTTCTTGATGTAGGTGATCTGTGGGTGCAGTAGCTGTGCAGCCTGTAATGATCTTCAGGGCTTTGTTTTGAATAGTCTGTAAAGTCTTATGATGTGTTTCAGCTAGGTTAGAAGCCCAGGCTGGGCTTGCGTATTCCATCACTGATCTTATGTATTGTTTATATACTGTGGTGCGGATGCCGGCCGCGGGGAGCAGTTTCGGGAGCCAAACCGTCACAACCATCCCCTGCCCTCTCCCTGGGGGCACGCGTCCTTGGAGCGGCTTCGGTCGCGCCGGGAATTTCCACACCTTTGTGATATACTTTAAGGGTAACATATTACGTAAAAATATTTGCGGTAATTCTGTTTATGAAATTCAAAATAATCTGAATATTGATAACTTAATCGATGAACATACCAAGAAAAATATAACATTTGATATTAAACTTTCTGATAAGAACAAGTGCATTGCAAAATTATACATGTTACCTAAATTTCATAAAAGACCTTATAAATATCGCTTTATTGCCGGAGCAAAATTTGCTACCACTAAAACTCTATCAGAACAAGTCGTAAATTGCTTAAAATACATTAAAAGTACTCATAAAAGATATTGTAATACCATCATGAGAAGAACTGGCATTAACTATTATTGGAGTGTTGACAATTCGTTAGAAGTTATTGATAAAATAAATACCATGCCGAAAGTTACCTCGGTACATAGCTTCGACTTTTCAACTTTGTATACCAATTTGCCTTTAGATTTAGTATATTCAGAGCTTTGCTTTATTATAGATTTGCACTTTGACAGGTTCGTTGGGAATGGTAATTATTTCATAAATGTTTATACATATTTTAATAATGCATCACTTAGCTCTACTCCCACTAGTTCTGTATATTTTGATAGAACTAAACTTAAAGATGCCCTTAAATTCCTCCTTTTCAATACTTATGTTAGATTCGGGCCGTACATTTTCAAACAAATATTAGGAATTCCTATGGGTGGAAATGCTAGCCCTTTAATTGCAGACTTATTCTTGCTTGCTTTAGAATTTAAATATATAAAAGACTTAGTTGACAGTAGCTAGAAAAATAAAATCCCAGAAAAATTAGCACTTGCTAAATTGTTAAGTAATAATAGTAGATATATTGATGATATTCTCGTTTGCAATTTGTTAAATTTTAATCAAGTTGCTAAACTTATTTACCCTAATTCTATTCCCCTAACACAATGTAACGTAAATTATAAAGTTGAAAATTTTCTTGATATAAATATAGAGATTGTTAATGAACAGTGCATACTTAATGCCTAATTCTTTTTTCATGTTTTCAAGATAAAATTTCTTACATGTGAAGCTATAATTATGGCTTTATCTACTGTAGTGATTACAAAATGTTTATGTAAATTTATTAAATCAGCTTTAAGCTTATAATAATTATAGTCTATAAAATCTGAAAGATTAAATTAATTTTTAAGCGAGAAAATGTTATCTCTAATTAACTTAATTAATAATTTAGACCATGCTTCTAGTTCTCTCGCATCGCAGCACGCAATTTTTAACAATTTATCTTTTAATTTATTGACTGAAAAAACAATACAGTA
This sequence comes from Lithodes maja, assembly GCA_037953745.1. Taxonomy (NCBI): domain Eukaryota; kingdom Metazoa; phylum Arthropoda; class Malacostraca; order Decapoda; family Lithodidae; genus Lithodes; species Lithodes maja. Next base: position 83,603 of record JBAKBP010008061.1, read on the forward strand.
TCTTTTACAATTATGTCCCATGTTACTTTATTACTCCCTATTCTAAATTTAAACCCTTTACGACATAGCTCCGCTAATTTGTTGTTTGCAAAATGTTTAACTAGTTCTACATCACCTGTTAATATGTGACATATCGGACTATAAATGAACTTTGCTAGTGCATCACGTCTGCTAGCTGGCATATCCATGACTCTTTCACACACGCATTTATTATTATTGAAAATATCATTATCTGAAAGATTTCCTAAAACTTTATTATAATTACAAATAATAGACCCAACAGGTCGTTCATATGAATACACTATTAATGGTTTGAAATCTTTACAGCCATCTGGTAACATGGACTTAACTTTCTTTGAATTGATAAGACTGTTAACATTAATTTTGTCTAAAATTTTAGAGGAATAATTTAAAGTGGTCATGACTTATCTTTTATACGGTTATCTTTGGATTTCTTAGAATTAGCTCTAATATATGGAAAAACGTCCTGCCTAAGGCTCGCATTTTTAAAAAAAATTCTCGCATCTTAAGGTTTCTCTTCGGATTTAGCCCACTTTGAGCCTCCGATTCGCAAATTATGGTCAGTCTCGCATCTTAAAATAATTAATTATTATTTGGGGGTCCTCGCATCTTATGCGAATCACATCTTCTGATCTCGCATCTTACGAGACGTTACTGTATTTTCGTCTTGCTGCTACAACAAATTGATATACTGTAACAGATATAATTAGAGTAGCAACAACAACAACAGTAATGATAATACCAAGTAAAAATTTAGGCATATTTCTCCCCTTGGAAGGTGACATGCCTGTTTCTCTTCCATACACTATTGGCCCATTGGAGAGGTGGTACTTCTGCCTGGAGTGGTTGTCACTGCCGAGGATCTTGTAGTGTCTGCGAAGGACCTTGGTGGGATTGCCAATGTGGTAGACGGAGCAGGCCAATAGGAGGGTGTGTTTGGGGCGTCGCAGGACGATACTCGGCTGTAGTTCTGGGATGAGGCCGGCTGCCAATTCTGTCACGAGAGGGTCCTCTTGGCTCCACACGTGAACGAGGGGGCCACTGGAAGGGGTAGGCGGGTCATGGGTGGGGCAGTGGAGTTGGATGGTTTCCGCGTCTTGCTGAATCTCGAGCTCCTTAGGTTCATCATCAATAGTCACATCAACTGCACTGAAAGATATGACCTCTTTCTTCTGTTGTCGACCTCGTTGTAGGGTACAGGTGATTTCCCCCTCATTCAGGATAGGGGAGGTCTGAACGTAGGTCATATGACATTCCAGGTAGCCCGCCAATGGAAACTTTGTGACCTTCCCGCTGAGTGTCTTAGGGATGCTGTAGAAGTCATGTCCGGTGACGGTTATGGTGAGGTTGGAGGGTGTCTGGGAGCGCTGGAAACATGCACCACACCCTATAGAGAATGGCACTCCTCGAGGTAGCTGCAGGTGTCTCAGTGCTTCCGCTTCTTTTGTGAATGCGTTTCGGGTTTTCCATGTTGCATAGTTGAAGTTATTTATAAAAGAGATGTAAGGTCTTTTAAGGTAATGTGGTGCCCACTGAAGTGTTGAATCTCCAATAGAGCTTTCAATTATACCAAAAAAGCTACTTAAGATAGCACTAGCATATATAATTGTGCATAATATATTCATTACTATTGATTATACACTGTTACAAATCAGTTCCTGGTACAGTACTATAAATTCCAAATTTTCTTCTTTAATTTTCAAGAAATATTTGTTATCAACGCACAGTGTTTCACCAGATGTATGTTATAGAGATATTACAGTACTGGATGATAGACTGCTTGATGATGCAATATTTGATGATAGAGGGCTTAGTGATGCAATACTTGATACAGTGCGTCACGATATAACACTGTACAGTATTTGAGGATACAGTACTTGGTGACACAGTGGGTGGTGACTGAGTGAAGGTGCGACGTATATAGCTGGACTCTTGCTGGTTATGACGCCTTTCCTGTTAAACATGGGATTTCTAGAATGTGTTGTATCATCTATGGCACCACTTCCTGTCAGTAAACCTTGTACTCACTGCGTCCAACTCCTGTAATTACAAGAAGATATTATTATTCACCACTGTTGCTATAGTAGGATAAAATTAGCCAATTAGTATGTGGTGTTCCTATTAGCACGCGATATCAATACAAAATACCCACAATAAAATAAGCAGAGTTAGATTAATAAGTAACAAGTGTCAGAATCTACCCCTAACTATCATCGGCGGGTGCCCAACCCCGAAAGGAGTTGAAATAGGGGAGCTATCCCCCCGCCAAAGGCGGCTTTCTAGGGCCTTTCCTAGCTGATGCTGAGAGGATTGGGTTCTAGTCATGTGGTGATGGGCTGGTCTATCCGAGTGAGAACTGAGCGATCTCTGCCATACCCATAGCTTACTCTGACTGTTCCTTTTACTTATATATCTTCTAGATCTCAAGTGGCGGCGTCTTTTCCGTGGATTGACCTCCCTACTGCCAAACTAGAAGTTGGCAGATTGGGAGCCAAAGCGTCACATTTTTCCCTTACCCCTCAACTTTCCCTTCATAATTGCTGAGGGGCACAGGGCTTTTGGTGGGGCTTTGGTTTCCCGGCGTTTCCGCACCCTCCTCAGCTCCCTGCCTTGGAGTGGCTTCGGTCACCCAGGCTTTGTTAGTGGTAAGCAGGGAGGATTTTGTGGGGGCGCTCGTTTATGGCCTTGCTCGAGACCTTGGGGCTGTTCGGCCAGACACCCTGGGGAATAACAACAACAACAAACAACCCCTAACTATCATATAATTATCATGTTACTAAATATATTAATCAAGCTCTACTAATTGTCCATGGTTAGTATTTTGAACTCTGTCTCTGTTCTTAGGTATATTATATTTATCTCTGGGTCTTCTCCTGGGCAACCTAGATGTGTATGAATTTTGTATTTTGTTTTTTATGTTGTGTTGTCCCTGTTAGGGCTCTGTCTCGAGTCGGCCACCTCCAGCTATTGGGTATGTGCCTGAAGTAATTTTTACAATTGTGTGTAATAATTGGAACTCCATGGCTAACCTTCCTTATCTCTACACTTCAATTTGACCAGGCAAGAAATGTTTATGTCCATAAATTTTTACTAAGCTGTGGTGAAAGTACAAACTCAGGAGGACTGTCTAGGAAAAGTGATAGTAGCTAAAAAAATATAACATTTGTTGAACAATGTTGTTGGTGAAATATTGATGTTGAACCTACTGTGGAAAGTCTTGATGATAAAACATTCCAATCCTTCACCCTTGACCCCCACACATAATGCTACCCAAGAGTAGCCATCTGCAAGGCTCCCAATGAACTGATCTCTATAACAATTACATACAAAATGTGACGGTTATATTATACTGTATCTGTTGTATAATTGTGGAGTAACTTTTGTGGAACTTACGTAATAGGGAGTTTGTGGGATTCCCCTTCCCTTTTATCTCAGGAAGGCTAGAAAGATTAGAAATAGTTGAAGCTGTGACTACACAACTTATTCCATCAAATAGTACTTAGGTTAATAGACTGAAACTGAGATTTAACAAGTTAGGTAGGGTGATCCAAGTATGTGAGACAGGATCAATGAGCTAAGTTGGAGGGGGAAAGTAGAGAATTAATTTGTTAACATGTCTGTTTTCAGAAGATATTGTCCTGTTGTTTGAAATGTTAGAGGAAATATATAAAATATTTACTGATTATGATGTACTGTATGTGTGAAAGAAGGAATTTTATGTTATTATGAGGAAAGTAGACACTTATGTCTGCGAGGATAGACCATGAAACTGCAGTACAATAGAATTATAGAGAAAAGGTTTCACACAAGGATAAATAACAAATAATTTATTATGCTTTTTCCACCAACCAACTTCACATCTAAACTCAATTAATGAAATCAACAAATACATGTGGCACCTCAAGGACTCGAACCTAGGATACTCACATCGAAATTCCGCGCACTTATGCATTACGCTATCAAGACAGTTATTATCGATATTTGAGGGACTGTCAGATAGAAAATTTAAGTAAATTGTGGAGGATGAATGAGAATAGAATGTCATGAAATATTTGGTACACAGCAGTCAAGTAAGAGGGTGAACTGATAATTGAAGACTAAGTGGTTTGGTGGAAGAAAGTGGAACAATAGAAACATACAGTACTCAAAATGGAAGGATCTTTATGTGGAGCATTTCTGTCATGACCATCCTAAGATGATGATAATGATAATGACAGTACTCTAACCCCACTTTACACAAATTTACAAGTACACAAATTCATAAGTACACAAATTTACAAGTACACTAACACAGAAGTACACTAACATGCAGGTACACTATAGGTAGCGCCAACGAACTTGACAATTATCTCGATCCCTGACCTCTTCGTAACTCAAAAGAACCTTGTGCAAACTGGCTGTAAATTTCAAAAAAAAAAATCCTGGTGGACTCTTCCCAAATTATAGAAATATCAGCCCGATTTCTTATATTAACTTTGAGTTATAAGAAGTTAAGGGGTCCAGATTATTGTCAAGTTCGTTGGCGCTACCTATAACACACAAGAACACATATACAAGCAATCTCACACACATGCACCCAAAACACACAAGAGAAACAGACATGCACACACATACTCTCACACACCGGCCCGTAGCCTAGTAGGTAGAGCTCTCGTCTCACACACGAGGGGTCGGGGGTTCAATCCCCGGCCGGGCGGAGACAAATTGGGCTTGTCTCCTTTCATGTGTTAGCCTCAGTTCACCTAGCTGTAAATAGGTACCTGGAATAAGTGGACGACGTTGTGACGTCCCATCTGGGGTTGGCAAAAATGGTACAAGGCGAGATGGGTATCATATGGTTCACCTAAGCTGATGGCTACCTAAGCCTTCGGGCGAGACGGTACCGTCTATAGTGAGAATGGTACCATACAGATCCACCCTAAGCCTTCGTTTCCGATGTCGCCAATTGGCTAAAATACAGACTACACACACATCCACAGCCATTCCAACAGTACATAAAACACTTAATATGCATTTCACGCAATACATTCCCAGTTAAGGAGGCGCGATAATAATGAGCTTAGCTCGCATTGCGTGGATTCCCCTTGACGAACAAGTAACTGAGTAACAAATAGATCCAAGCACACATAAACACACATGGAAACTCACACAGGGACATGTAAAGTTTCACAACACACACATAAGTATACTAATACAATAACACAGACACAGCTATACACACTTATTCCTGAGTATATATATATATATATATATATATATATATATATATATATATACATATACATACATATACATACAGTATATATAATATACACACACGCACGCACATACACACCCACACACCCACACACACACACACCCACACACACACACACACGGAATCTCTAGATGCACTAAAAATACTTTTTAATAGGAGAAATAAATTATTATTAACAGGTGATTTCAATTGTAAGGAAGTCAATTGGGAAGGGTTAGATGCGGGAAATAATAATGAATCTTGGGGCAGTAAATTATTGAATCTAGTAACAGAAAACATGTTAACACAACATGTTAGAGAAAACACACGAATCAGAGGGATGGATGAACCATCCAGGCTGGACCTAGTCTTCACCAGTGATCCACATGATGTTAGAAAGATAAATTATCGTTGTCCCTTGGGAAAAAGTGATCACAAGATATTAGAAATGGAGATGGATTTGGGGAAAAATGAGGAGAGAAAGGAAGGACATAAAATAAATAGATACAATTATGCTAAAACTGATTTTAAATCATTGAAACATTATTTCCAAAGTATAAATTGGAAGGAACTAGAAAGCCTGGAAATGGTTCAAGACAAATATAGACTTTTCCTGAAAGTATATGAAGAAGGGATACACAAATATGTCCCAAGGTTCCAATCAGGGGTAAAGAAGGAAAAAGAATGGTTCAATATAAGATGTAGTAAGGCACAGGATAGAAGAAACCGAGCCTGGAATATAGCACGGAAGAGACATAGTGAAAATAACTGGAATAAGTACAAGGAGAAAAGAAATGAATACGTAAAGATACGACGCGAGGAACAATATAAATATGAAAGGAATATTGTAGAGAAGTGCAAAAATGAGCCAAAACTATTTTATAGATTTGTAAATGGAAAAATAAAAACAAAAGAAGGTATTGTCAGACTAAGAGTTGGAACAAACAGCTATGAGAAAGATAAAGAATTGTGTGAAGTTATGAATGAAAAGCTTCAGTCAGTGTTTGTAAAAGAGGAGGAGTTTATAGAACCTAATAGAGAAATGAGAACACCACAGATGCCTGAAATGAAAGTGACAAAAAGTGAAGTGCTGAAATTGATGCAGGATTTGGACGTGAGGAAATCAATGGGACCAGATGGAGTGGCTGGATGGATCCTCAAAGAATGTGCGGAAGAGTTAGTGGAACCAATCTATGAAATCATCAAATCTTCACTGAATGAGGGAGACCTGCCAGTGGAATGGAAGAGAGCTAACATAGTACCAATTTACAAAGGAGGAGACAGAGAAAATCCGCTTAACTACAGACCGGTGTCCCTCACCAGCATTGTTTGTAAAATTTGTGAGAAAATTATAAGGAAAAAGTGGACACACTTCATTGAGGGACAGGGGGTGCTTAGCGAGAAACAATTTGGATTCAGGGAAGGGAGATCTTGTGTATCTAATTTATTAAGCTTTTATAGCAGAGTTGTAGATGTTACACAGGAGAGAGAGGGATGGGTTGACTGTGTTTACCTGGACCTGAAAAAGGCCTTTGACAGGGTGCCTCACAAAAGGTTATTGTGGAAATTGCAGGTTGTTGGAGGTGTACATGGTAGGATGTTAAAATGGATGGAAAACTTTTTAATAGGAAGAGAAATGAGGACCACGATACGAGACGAATATTCACAGTGGAGGAGTGTGACGAGCGGAGTACCACAGGGATCAGTGTTGGGTCCGATAATGTTCCTACTTTATGTAAACGACATGCCAGAAAACTTGAATAGTCATATGAATATGTTTGCGGATGACGCTAAGATCATGAAGAATGTCACCTGTATAGAAAGTTGTCAGGATCTTCAAAAGGACCTAGATGAGTTGCACAGATGGAGCCAAACCTGGAAAATGAGTTTCAATGCAGAAAAGTGTCATGTTTTGGAAGTGGGAACAAGTGAGATAAGGCCAAGCTGGGTGTACAAATTAGGAACTGAAATAATCGGCAAAACACGGCATGAGAAGGACCTTGGAGTGATAATACAAGATGATCTATCCCCGGAGAAGCATATTAACATGATCATTGGAGGAGCATATGGAATAATAACCAATATGAGAGTGGCATTTAACTATTTGGATGAAGAAATGTTAAGAAAATTGATAATGACTATGATAAGACCAAGATTAGAATATGCAGCAGTGATATGGTCACCACATTTGAAAAAACATATAAACAAATTAGAGAAAGTCCAAAGGATAGCAACGAAGATGATCCCAAGATTGAAGGAGTTGACATATGAGGAAAGACTTAAGACACTACAACTGCCTACCTTGAAAGAGAGAAGGGAACGAGGCGACTTAATAACGATGTTCAAGGGAGTAAAAAGTTTGGAACGAGTAGATAGGGAAGATCTATTCGTGAGGGATAATGGAAGGACAAGAGGGCACGAGTTTAAGCTGAGGAAGGGCAGATGTCGTAAGGACACAAAGAAATTCAGCTTCCCATATAGGAGTATAGAGACTTGGAACAACTTGGAGGAGGAGGTGGTGAGAGCGAGGAACATTAACATGTTCAAATCTAGGTTGGATAAAAGTAAATATGGAAATAGGGCAACATAAGTTATGATATGTTAGTCCAAAATACTGGGAACTGGGAATATCCATTACGATACTTGTCTAAGTAAAATGGATTGATTATAAAGTAACTAAGACAGGACAACACGAGCGCTGCTCAATTCCTGTAAACTACAAATAGGTAAATACAAATAGGTAAATACATACATACATAATAACACACACACACAAACACAAACAATAACAAACATACCCCTCACAACCAAAGAACCCCCTCATGCACACAGACACCTGGGTCAGTAATCAGGTGAGAGGGCCGGAAGGAGACCATTTAGCCCTAATAGAGACAAACAAACTGTGATAATCCCCCTTCCTCCACTTGCTTCACGCGCACAACCATAACCTAAGGCGCCATATTTCGCACAACCATAACCTAAGGCGCCATATTACGCACAACCATAACCTAAGGCGCCATATTACGCACAACCATAACCTAAGGTGCCTTATTTCGCACAACCATAACCTAAGGCGCCATATTACGCACAACCATAACCTAAGGCGCCATATTACGCACAACCATAACCTAAGGCGCCATATTTCGCACAACCATGACCTAAGGCGCCATATTTTGCACAACCATAACCTAAGGTGCCATATTACTCACAACCATAACCTAAGGCGCCATATTTCGCACAACCATAACCTAAGGCGCCATATTATGCACAACCATAACCTAAGGCGCCATATTACGCACAATCATAACCTAAGGCGCCATATTTTGCACAACCATAACCTAAGGTGTCATATTACTCACAACCATAACCTAAGGCGCCATATTTCGCACAACCATAACCTAAGGCGCAATATTATGCACAACCATAACCTAAGGCGCCATATTACGCACAATCATAACCTAAGGCGCCATATTTCGCACAACCATAACCTAAGGCGCCATATTTCGTACAACCATAACCTAAGGCGCCATATTTCGTACAACCATAACCTAAGGCGCCATATTACTCACAACCATAACCTAAGGCGCCATATTATGTACAACCATAACCTAAGGCGCCATATTACTCACAACCATAACCTAAGGCGCCATATTTCGCACAACCATAACCTTAGGCGCCATATTTCGTACAACCATAACCTAAGGCGCCATATTTTGTACAACCATAACCTAAGGCACCATATTTCGCATAACCATAACCTAAGGCGCCATATTATGCACAACCATAACCTAAGGCACCATATTACGCACAATCATAACCTTAGGCGCCATATTTCGCACAGCCATAACCTAAGACGCCATCTTACTCGCAACTATAACCTAAGGCGCCATATTTTGCACAACCATAACATAAGGTGCCATATTACGCACAACCATAACCTAAGGCGCCATATTACGCCATATAAGGCGCCATATTTCGCACAATCATAACCTAAAGCGCCATATTTCGCACAACCATAACCTAAGGCGCCATATTTTGCACAACTATAACCTAAGGCACCATATTTTGCACAACCATAACCTAAGGCGCCATTTTTTGCACAACCATAACCTAAGGCGCCATATTTTGTACAACCATAACCTAAGGCGCCATATTTCGCACAACCATAACCTAAGGCGCAATATTATGCACAACCATAACCTAAGGCGCCATATTACGCACAATCATAACCTAAGGCGCCATATTTCGCACAACCATAACCTAAGGCGCCATATTTCGTACAACCATAACCTAAGGCGCCATATTTCGTACAACCATAACCTAAGGCGCCATATTACTCACAACCATAACCTAAGGCGCCATATTATGTACAACCATAACCTAAGGCGCCATATTACTCACAACCATAACCTAAGGCGCCATATTTCGCACAACCATTACCTTAGGCGCCATATTTCGTACAACCATAACCTAAGGCGCCATATTTCGTACAACCATAACCTAAGGCGCCATATTTCGCATAACCATAACCTAAGGCGCCATATTATGCACAACCATAACCTAAGGCACCATATTACGCACATCATAACCTTAGGCGCCATATTTCGCACAGCCATAACCTAAGACGCCATCTTACTCGCAACTATAACCTAAGGCGCCATATTTTGCACAACCATAACATAAGGTGCCATATTACGCACAACCATAACCTAAGGCGCCATATTACGCCATATAAGGCGCCATATTTCGCACAATCATAACCTAAAGCGCCATATTTCGCACAACCATAACCTAAGGCGCCATATTTTGCACAACTATAACCTAAGGCACCATATTTTGCACAACCATAACCTAAGGCGCCATTTTCGCACAACCATAACCTAAGGCGCCATATTTTGTACAACCATAACCTAAGGCGCCATATTTCGCACAACCATAACCTAAGGCGCCATATTACTCACAACCATAACCTAAGGCGCCATATTTCGCACAACCATAACCTAAGGCGCCATATTTCGCACAACCATAACCTAAGGCGCCATATTTCGTACAACCATAACCTAAGGTGCCATATTACTCACAACCATAACCTAACCTTTTGATACCTTTTGATGTGTTCGCCACTCTTCTAGCGGCACCAAGGAGCGCGACGCCCCTCGTTATGGGTGGTGATTTGGTGCAGTAGACTGTTTGAAGCGACAGCTCGCTCCCTTGCGAGGATGGGCTCGTCTGGCACTTTTTGCAGTTCGACATCTAGGGCTCTCTTGAAGTTGTCTAACGAGATGTCCCTCATGTCTCTTACTCGCCGTGGGAGTTTGTTGAAGAGACGTGGGCCTCTGTGTGATAACCAGCCCTCTCGCAGAGAGCCCATAGCACCCCTGTTATTCATCCGGGGGATTTCGCATTCCCAGCCTCTCCTATCACTGAATTTCATGACTATCGGAGTATGTAGGTTTGGTAC
>JBAKBP010008062.1:0-94315 GCA_037953745.1 Lithodes maja
GCGCTAGCATCGCAAAACGTGTGTAACGTAACGTCACCGAACGCCGCCACTTTACGAGGTATAGGTTTAGTACATAGGATGGCATATTCATTCAACAACAATGTCCCTTGGTTATTCAAGTCCTCGGGCAAACTGTCATCCCATCCTATCTTACGTCTCCAAACTTCCTGCATTAGAATCCTAGCTCTTATGGTAACGGGTAATGCTAGACCCAAAGGATCAAAAAATTGCGCAACTTTGCTCAACAGACTTCTTTTTGTGTGCGCTCCTGTCTGCTGAGCAAAAGACCTTGTTTGAAAAGTTAGTATGTCATGTTTAGGTTGCCAGATCATCCCCAAATTTCTGGACTTTTCCTGGTTAAGAGATGCCGTACCATCCACTTGTATTAAACTCTGAAGATCTTCACTATTAGTAACCCACTCGCGGAGAAATAGATGTGCATCCGCAAACAATCTGCGTGCTTGCCAGTATGCATACAACAAATCATCTTGACTATCGCTAGTACCCTGCAAATTGTCAATGTATAATCCGCGAGATAGTTTACTTGTGTCCTCATGAGTGTCAGCTAGATGTTTTCTGATTGTGGCATTTAACAAAAACTGCGAGCAAGTGGCCCCAAAGAGTACAACCCGAAAACGGTATATTATGATGGGACTTTCAGAGTCGCTAATGTCGCCGAACCAAAGAAAGCGGGTAACATCTCTATCTTCCTCCTTTAGCTTGACCATCAAGAATGCCTTCTCGATGTCACTGGTATAGGCATACTTCCCCAGCCTAAACCGCAATAGATGTTGGGACAGGTCCGACACCATGGACGGACCTGTCAACAGGCAGTCATTTAGACTGGGTTGTTGTCCTTGGTGGGCAGAACAGTCATACACCACCCGTATTGGTGTGGTGACGCTGTCTTTCTTTACCCCATGATGGGCCAGATAGTGAACCCTACCCTTCTTACACGGTTCCCTGACATCGACTCTCTCTATAAAGCCCCTATCCTCATAACTCCGAAATACATCGTCATACGCCTGGCGCGTGCTCGGTTCGTTAGACAATTTCCGCTGCAATGCGCGCAAGCGACCTAATGCCAAACCATAGTTGGTAGGCAGGCTTATCTCACTGTTCTTCCAGGGTAAACTAACTTTATATTGCTTGTCTGAGGCACAGTAGCACACAGACTCGTCAAACCTTTGTAGCGCAACTTCCGAGTCATAATCAGTCTCCATAGGATTAATGCCTATGTGATCCAATCTCCACAGTCGTTCCAGGTCGAACTCGGCAGCCATCTTAGGGTCACTAGGTTGGGAATCCTCCCTTCCCAACTCCTCTGCCGCGGTTACATTGACTCTATATATCGAGACCGTGTCGACCAGGACCTTTGACTGTGTAGTATGCACCTTTCCGCTCATGCAGTATCCAAATTTAGTGGGGATTAAAATTACACCACACATCTTTTTAAATCCAGGGTATACTACTTCATAATAATGATCTACACCAAGTAGAACATGCACCTCACTCTGATTTCCCATGGGATCTGACAAGTTAACCCCTATGCTACATAATGCGTGTTCCACCTTCTTCACACCCACAGATACATATTCTGGTAGGGTGTCTACTACGATACAAGTCATAAAGTACCGGTTTTTACGATAGAAATATGAAATCTCCGCTATCTCGTAGTCTTGTTTATCAGTAACCCCTGTGAAGCCCTGTAATCAAAGAGTCTCAGCCCCTACGATTCGGTGCTTCAATCCCACTAGTACGGACCTCTTTATAAAGGAACGTTGAGATCCTTGATCTAGAAGTACCCGACAAACTTTGTTAATGTCATTACCTTCCATGGGAATCTGTATTGTGGGCAATATAGTGGTGTCTTGCGTGCTACCTAGTGCCACAGTTGTAGTACCCTCATTTTTGACGTCTTTGACTTTATCTGCAATAGGACACAACTTATCAAAGTGATGTCCTTTGCAGTGCCGACATGGCCTTAAGTATGTAGCAGTACATTGTCCCTGCTTACCATGTTCCCCACTTAGACAACCTACACATAGCTTCAATCTTTTCACCTGTGCTAGTTTTGTCTCATTTGTTGGGTATTTTACGCAGAAACTCCATTTATGTTTGTTGTTACATAGCTTACATAGAATCTGAGCAGGTTTCTTATACGCACCCTCTTTCTTTACTTTAGTCCCCACCGTCATGCTTACTGTTCCCCTCTTCTCCATATTCTCACTCCCTCCCGACACATACATTCTCCCTTTGTTCAACTGTAGATTATTGATCTCCTTACTGAACTGAGTTTTGAATTCCCCCAGCTCAAATGATCTTACCTTATCAAGTATTGCCATAGGAAGCTTCTGACGCAAGATAATGACTATCATTTCCTGCGTGGTAAGCCCTAGGGTGTCTAGCGATCGAGTATGGCACTCCATATTTGCCCTGAAGTTTGTCAACTCATCAACCTTATACTGTGGTTCTGCGAGCCCCAACAAGGCAACGACATGGGCCATCTTCAACTGCTCTCTATCCCCGTATGTGGACTCTAATAAGTGTACCGCTTCAAGATAACTACCACCCACTACTGCAAAACCCTCTATTAAATGTAAGGCCTCTCCTTCCATTTGTCCCTTCAGATAGTGAAACTTGCGGACATTATCCAAAGAGGATTCATGAACCGTAGATCGAAATACGTCCCAAAAAGCTAACCACTCGGTTAACTTGCCCCCAAATGTAGGAAGATTGAGCTTAGGGAGGTGTACAGTATGTTTTGGGTCAGCCCTTCTATGGGCCTCATTATCGCCTCCCTTCTTACTTGTGACAGCACGCTGTAATAGGCGCTTCGCTCTAAAGACAGGTTCGTCATAGAGGGCGCGATTATCACACTCTGTAACTATCTCTTCCTCCTCTATCATGTCAGCCACAATCACCTCACTCAGAGCCGTAATACGACCGTGGGTAGCCTGGACGTTATCTAATCTAGCCTCCAATTCCTCTAGATCAGCAGTAGTGATGAAAGTGTTTAAGTCCACAATTAGCCTATTTAATACTCCCCGAAGTCCCGCCCTTTGATTTTTAGGGGCTTTGATCAGCACCCCACTAGACAGTGTCTCTTTATCGTTTTTATCCATTTTGCATGCGAGCCTATAGGCTATATATCTAAATATTACGTTACAAAAACAATGGCCAAATAATAGTCTAATTAAGAGACGCCAACCGGCGGACTTCTATGTTATGGAGAAAAAATAGTACACTAAATAGCAATACCTACTAATGGATCATATTGAACAAGAAAAAATGTTAGGTCAGGTCATATGTCACAGGAAGTCTGAAACGGAAAAGAAAATTACTGGGGAAAGATGATGGGTGGGAAGCAGGACTTAGGCAGGCGCAACGATACAACCCCGGCGTCCCTCTCTAGCCAACGTTTCGTTAGCCCTACAATCTTCTCATACAAGACTTGATTGGTGTCTAAGTCGAGGTGGACACCATCCTGGTCGAGGTCTCGGATGCTGAATGTGAGAGAAACAAAGCGGTGCTTACTTTCTATCAACCGACACCTCAGGGCGCGGTTAACAGAATTTTTTATGGCTTGATAATCCGCCGCTGAGAACCCTCGGACTCTCGTCCGGCTCTCAATTGCCACGATCTTGCAGCTCCCTCCGGACTCACGCTCCAGATCCAGCGCCACCTCTTTGATTGTGTCAGCTAACTCGCGGGGTACTGTACCGGGGCGTATATCATTGCCGCCTATAAACAAAAAGATCATATGCGGCCTAAACCGAACCACTTGCCCCCACTGGGGGGAGGCTTTCAGGGTATCAACGGTTGCTCCCGGTACCCCGAAGTAGACCAGCCTGAAAGTTCTTTCCCCCTCGGACGCCCGATACGACTCAGTACCTCCGTCAGCTGCCCTTAGCCTAGTTGCATACGAATGCCCTACTATGGCTATTCGCTGAGGTACCGGCGCCTGAGGTACAGGGATATAGCTAAGCCCCACCCCTCCGGGGTCCTTGCTCCTGCATCCCTGGGCTAATCCCTTGCTCATTGCCCAAGAAAAAATCCCCTACTGGTAGCCAATTCCCGGGTCTGGGCACCAATGTGGTAAACTATCAATGGAAGTTAAATATTACTAAGCTATAATGAATCAAATAAAATCAATCTAAATGAAAACTACTCTATATCTAAATTGAATTCAATCTGAAACAATCTAATTTATATCCAAAGGTCTCACATAATCTATGTATATATAGGGTAACGTTATAAGGGTTAATATTAGCCAGGAATTAACTCACCAATAGTTCCACGTGGCAATGAGGCAAGGGAGAACGTTTTACCCAATATGGTGGTGGACAATGGGGAACGAGACTTCGGTCCCAAGACTCGAGTCAAGTTAAAGAAAGAATAAATGATTACATGGGAATGGACATGAATAATATGCTTATCTATCAGTCAGTCATGATGTCGATGAGAGCGTCGTGATGGTGTAGCTGTGTGTATTGCTGTATGTGTATTGTGATTAGAGGCACAAAAGCACGATCAACTGAGGGCGGAAAATTAGATGTTAACTGGTTGGTGTTTGTGAAGGCTCTGGCGTACCTCAAAAGCACACCTTGCTGCCTTGGCAAACCGCCAGGAGCCCAAATTATCGTACCGCATTTAGGTTGCTCTATACGATAAATTATATTAATATATACGATAAATTCATATATACTACATAAGACCATGGCAATATTGCTTAATAGCATATTAGGCCTTTTATAACTTAACTTATTTACAATCTTATAATATACGATCTACTCGTCCTACGTCGTGCTGTAGGAGAGATCGTGACGTCACAGAGACATACGAGATCACAAAAGAGTCATATTCTATCGTATTTATACGATACACACTATCCACCACTCTCGTTATGTTAGGTAAGGGGAGTTGCAGAACTTGTAGACTACAAGTAGGGTATTGTAACATTGACCATACATTGTTGTTGTTGTTGTTGTTCCCTAAGCTGCCTGGCCGAACAGCCCCGAGTCCCTGAGGAAGGCCATGGCCACGATCGGGCTTTCCCACAGAGCTCTCATTGAGTGTAGGTTGTGTTGTTGGCGTAAGTGGTTGTGTGAAATGCAGTCTTCTATGATGTGTTTAATGGTATGGGGTGCTGTGTTACATCCCGGGCAGGCGTCGACAACGGAGTCATCCAGTCTCTTCTGATAGCTCAGGAGAGCTGGATGGTGTCCGCATCTCAGCCTGGCCAGGTGGACTCTGTCCTCGCGAGGGAGGGAGGATTCGGAAGGATGGATTTCGGGAGGTCGTGCATGCAGCTGCGTGTTGTCTGTGAGTGAGTGGATGGATTGGCGAGAGATATGAGTATGGATGTGCTTCTGGAAGTTGGTTCGGGGTGGGCAGGGAGGGAGAGAGGACAATAATTGTGTGTGATACCGTGTGCTGGGTGTTGTTTTGATATTTCTTGGTGTCTGTGGATGTGTTGCCATGTAGTTTAGTGGGTGGTCTTGGTTCGTGGAGGCTGCTGCCAGGAATTGAGTGCCTCTCATGTCCAGATGGTCTTTGACTTTGAGGATTTTTGTTTCTTGATGTAGATGATCTGTGGGTGTAGTAGCTGTGCAGCCTGTAATGATCTTCAGGGCTTTGTTTTGAATAGTCTGTAAGGTCTTATGATGTGTTTCAGCTAGGTTAGAAGCCCAGGCTGGGCTTGCGTATTCCATTACTGATCTTATGTATTGTTTATATACTGTGGTGGTAGTTTCTTTGTTGTGTCCAAATTTTGTGTGAGCAAGTGACCTGAGGGCGTTAAGTCTGGGTGTCAGTTTCTTTTTAATGCTTGTGGTGTGCTGTTTGAATGTCATATGAGTATCATATGTTACTCCTAGGATTTTGGGTGTGTGTGTATGTGTTAGGGGTGTGTTGTTTATGGTGAGTTGAGGGATGTATTCGTGTTCACCTGTCCAGCTTGTGAGCAGGGTTGCGGTGGATTTGGCTGGGGCTAGATTAAGTCTGTTTGTAGTGCACCAGCCATGTAGTGTGTTGAGATAGGGTTGAAGGAGATCTGTTGCTCTTCTTGGGTCATGGTGTGTGCATGTGAGTGTTATGTCATCTGCATAGGAGGCTAAGTTTATTTGGGGAGTATTGGGTGTAGTTATATCGTGCATGTACAGATTGAAGAGTGCGGGCGATAGGACGGATCCTTGTGGGACTCCGTTTGGAAAGTTTCTGATTTTAGATGACTGACCGGCAAAAGATACGTGTGCACGTCTGCCTGCTAGGAAGTTGGCCAGCCACCTTTTTGTGTTGTTGTGCATGTTTGTGTTGTAGATTTTGTTTGTTAGGTTGTGGCGTGGGATGGCATCGAAGGCTTTACTAATGTCGAGTGTGGCTAATAGTGATCTGTGTGGTGGTCTAGCTGAGTTGATGCCGTCAAAAGCTCTTTGTGTAAGGTCTGTGAGAAGAGTGTTTGTGGAGTGCAGTGGCCTAAAGCCATGTTGTGTTGGAGCTAGGGGTAGGTCGGGTGTAATTAGTTGTAATACTAGGCGTTCCATGACTTTGGAGGGGGAGCAAAGGAGTGTAATGGGGCGGTGCGAGGAGGGTAGCGTGGGGTCTTTGTTGGGTTTGGGGAATGTGATGATGATACCATGCTTCCAAATGTCTGGTATTGTGTTGTGTGAATAGCTGTAGTTTGATATGTTAGTGAGTGTTTGTATGCCTTGTGGTCCCAGGTGTCTGAGGTGTATGTTGCTTATGTTGTCTAGGCCACAGGTGGGTGAGTGCTTGAGATTGTTGATGATATGCTTTGTCTGGTGATTGGTGAAGGGTGTATAGTCAGGGTCTGTGGGGAATTGTCTCTTACGTCGGATGACACGTCGGTCGTCTTTGTGAGGTTTTAGGTGGCTGACATGTGAGAAGTGATTGATGAGAGTGTTTGCTTGTTGTTTACATGAAGGAGTAGAGTCTGTTGTTGTGATTGCAGCATGTGATTGTGTTGTGTTGCTGTTGGAAAGTGTGATGCTGTTTAGTGTTTTGTAGAGTTTTTTGGGGTTTGTTTTGTGATCAAGTGTTTGTAGGAAGTTATTCCAATTTAGTTTTTGTTGTTCTTGTATTTTGTTGTTAGTTTGGGTGTTGAGTGCTTGAATTTGTTGTGTGATGTCTTGTGTGTGGGGTGCTGGGGAGTGTTTCAGTGTGTCGCGTTGTCTGATGAGGTTTTGAATTTCTGGTGTGAAGTTGGGGTTGTGTCTTTTTCTGTTACCTCTTGGAATGTGTTTCTTGTCAGCGTTTTGGATAGTTTTATTGAGTATGTGTACAGCATTGTTGATGTTAGTGATGGGTGTACTGTTTAGAGTTGTGAAGTGTTGTTCGGTCTCATTTGTAAATACATTACATTACATACCATACATTGTTCACATTATTAATTACTTCAACTACCGTAATTTCCTTCTCTACACACAATCACTGGGTGAATACAATGTCTTGTGGGAAATTGTACTTACACATGTTAATACTAGGCCTATTTTTAATGTTTGACCAAGAAAAGTTAACTACCCATATACTGTATATTATACTTTCACGTGAGAAGTATTACAGGTTTATATGAATAATATATTTATTAAAGGGTACTTCACACAGTCAGGAATGCGAGCTAGAATCACTAGGAGTAGCTGAAAATTCGGATTCCTGGGCCTATTCGCGGTGAAAATCGATGACTCCTAGTGACTCTAGCGATATCCTAGTGATTCCTGTTAAGACTCTCAGTGACTCCAAACCACTCGCAGGCGATTGGCCCTGTCCGACAAAATGTTCACTGTGTTTAAAGTTCTCCGCGAATCGGACCACTCCCAGTGATTCCCAGTGATTTCCCAGTGACTCCCAGTGAGTCCTGGTGATTCTCGGTGATTCGTATCTGATTCACGGACAGGTTTCGGTTTCAGTTTCAGTTCTTACCAGAATCACCAGGACTCACTGGGAGTCACTGGGGAATCACTGGGAGTGGTTCGACTCGCGGCGAGAGCCTTAAACACGGTGAACATTTTGTCAGACAGGGCCAATCGCCCGGGACTGGTATGGAGCCACTGGGAGTCTAACAGGAATCACTAGGATATCGCTAGAGTCACTAGGAGTCATCGATTTTCACCGCGAATAAGCCCAGGATCCCTAATTTTCAGCTACTCCTAGTGATTCTAGCTCGCATTCCTGACTGTGTGAAGTACCCTTTACGGAAGCGAAGCATGGAGGTTTGAGAAGTGACTCAGACTAAGATTGAGATGGGTGGTACATTTACAAATACTTAAAACCCAATTCAATACATGTTTTTATCCATCATAAACCTACATTATTATTGCATTTCTGAAACTCGCAACTGGTCAATTGCTGTTGCCACAAGAAGCCCGTTCATTAATAACGCTACCAAGAGATTAAATATTTGCCATGATAAGAGATTAATGTTTGCTGTTCAATTATGAGATTAATGGTACTGTTATGGAGAAAGTTAAGACAGATAATAAATACACAGAAAATCGTAGTCAGGTACTTAACCTTTAACTGTCTTGGTGGTGTAATGGTTATAGTGTTTAAGATCTGTATGTGGTATCCCAGGTTCGAATCCCGGGAGGATCACATGCTTTTATTTATTTCATTGGGAGGTGTTTGGTGCTGGGAGTTAAATTAATTAATTAGATCATTCATAATTATAGATTCAGGAACATTTCATAGAGAGGTCGGTCCTTATAGATCTGTGCCCTATAAACTGTTCTTTCCTTTCACTTAAACATTGCGGTAATGTGCAGTTGAATCTGAGTACATGATTAGATTGACATCCAGTATTCGATAAATGGATATACAATCTTGGTGGTGTAATGGTTAGAGTGTTTAAGATTTGTATGTGGCATCCCAAGTTCGAATCCCGGGAGGATCATATTGTGACGCCTGCCAGCGTTGGCTGAATCGCCTCCCGGTAGCCACTAGCACTCGCCAGGGCAGTGAAATGGGCTACAGTCTGTCTACAATGTTGTACTTTCTTTCTTGTGAATCGTCATGTCACAGGCAGGGTAGAAGTGGTCTTTGTTTTCGCCTGTGACAATGCATTGTCTTTTATATCATGAGTTGAACATAATATGCATTGTAGTGAAGGAGAGAGAGAGAGCGAGCGAGCAGGGTGGGGGAGGTGAGTGTTGCTTTTCCTCCTCCTCCCTCCTCCCTCCCGGAGGAGTTGCTCGCCCGCGTGGCCTTTTCTCTCGGTTTTGATTGGCTGGTGGTTCCTGGCGCCTTCTGCAGGCCTGCTGCCGGGTGACGTAGCGGCCTGTGATTGGCTGACCACCGTGCCTTTGTGTGGGATCCTGGAGGGGTCCAGAGGAGCTATTCTCCTCAGAACTTTCCTGACTAGCATACCCTTCACATGTCCCTTGCCCCCCTGTCTCCCGACTTCTACCTATAGAGCACTTTCTCTCTCTCTCAACTTCTTACCTCTCATTCTTCTACTCTATTTAATATCATAACTTCCCTTTGGTTCTGCACGATTTCATATATCGGCCATCGTATTATATGCTGAAGCTCTCAGATAACACATGTTTAGTTAGGCATTTTGGAAGAGTTACCATTTTTGTCTGTAGAGGTTTGACACACTCACGGTGTCTCCCTTCCTGTATCGTGGTGGTCTGCTGGGGGATTTAATGCTAGACTGGGATAAGGCTACTGGTGTTGTGATTTCCGATGTGTACTAGGTTTTGTGGAACCTGTACAATCGCAACGGAGACGTGGGAAGCCTAGGTGGTCTTTCTGACTGTGTACCTTGTGAGTTTAGCGTTGTGTTGCGAGTGAGGGCTTTTGCCTCTGCCACCCAACACTGTGCTAACTCGTTTGCTTTGACTTTGACAGGGTCGCCAGGAGAGAACCAGACACTAGCGATCTGGATCTCTCAAGAGAGCACCCCGTCAATTAACGTAATTTGGCCACACAGCCTTAAGGACTTCGCTAGGCTACGAGCCGCTTGCTCAGCCATTGTTTCCTAGCCTACTACATCCCAGCTAGACTTTATTCGCCTAGCAGACACCAGATTTAGATTATAAACTCTTTCTATTATGTATGCATTATTATTCACGGCATTTATTAGTCTAGGTTGTTGTTGAGTTGCACAACCCTAGTAGGCTGTTTCGTTGATGAGGAAGTACTTCTTTTGCTGTTTGAGTTCCTACTATTGCGCAGTTATTATTCCCGTGCCAGTTAACCCTATATGTCCTTACAATTGTCATATCCTGTTCCTGCTTTATACTACAGTTCAAAATCCGATACGATCATCTTAACCTAGCATCAGACTTTCTTCAGAAGATTCCTGCTCGATGCTTTGGGACTTTCGTTCACTTTCTTTAGTATAGGAGTGACAGTTCATTATTGTTTAGAGTAACTTTAAATATACTTTCTTCTAGTTTGCATTAAATCATTGGAGTGATTTAATTAAGATCTCTATCTTTTCCTAGTATACCTTATTACCGTAATTGTATGTATGGTGTTGTGATCAGGCTGTATCAGAGATCATCAGCCTGTAGTAGTAGTGCACTTATACTGAGTTATAGGATACCCCGTTATCGCAGATTTAACTCTGGAGGGTATAGGTGTTTTTGTGCGCCGGCATTATAAGTTCAGGGGTTGGATCTAGTGTTACCGTTGTGGCTGTGTGCTTTCCTAGTCCAATGATTAAGAGCCCTTGTTTTATACGAGCCCCGGTCGTAACAAATGGCGATCTTGCTTAGGATTTTGTGAACTTAGAGAAATATTGCAGGAGTGTTGTGGTCATTTGTTTTTGTTTGAAGGAATATAGTGGACACGTGGAATTTTTTTTGGCAAGTAGTATAACACTTAAGGGTCTTCAAGCATTTTTTGAGTGAATAGTGCTACATAAGAGTTTAGGTACTTCTATTTTTTTTATATATACGTTGAGAATTTTTGGTGGACACTATGTCGAACGACGGATCAGTGTACAGTTAGGACACAGTACGGGAAACAGAAACTGAGGTGCAGCAGCGGGCTTTGTTAGATGACATTAGAGTTATAGCTAGTGAGGAGGATGCAAGGAAGTTTCTGGAGATACCTATTACTGCTGACCGGGTGTCGGGGACTGATCGGTATGGTCTCCAGTGTTTGGCCACGGTCATGGGGCATGTGGGCACTAGCAGCATGTCGAGAGGTGACCTGGTGGCCTGTGTGCTCGGCGGGGTACGTGGGGCTTCGGGTGGAGCGGGAGCTGGGGCACTTTCGGCCCAGCCCCCATTCCACTCGACTCCTACCATGGCGCCCCCTCGGGCTCCGGAGCCGGGTACGTTCCCGCAGGCCGATAAGTCACTGGCAGCATGGTTTGTCACAGGGTGGGTCTCCAATTGTTGCATCTCCTCCTCCTCAAGGTTTAACTGCAGATATGCTCTTCCAGCTTGAGATGGCTAAGATGCAGCTGCAGCAGAAGCGGGAATCTGAGCAGCAGCAGCGGGAGTTTGAGATGGCTAAGATTCAGGCTGAGGAGAGAAGGGCCAGATATGAGACTGAGGCTGAGGAGAGAAGGGCCAGATATGAGACTGAGGAGAGAAAGGCCATACGTGAGGCTGAGCTTCAGTCTGAAGAGAGAAAGACGAAGTACTGTGCAGACATAGATCTTGAGAAGTCTAGGGTGGAGTCGACAGGGCAGCGTCTCGGTTCTGGGAATCGAGGTCTTGATCAGTCGTTATCGCACCTGCTCAAGTTGGTCCCTGTATTTGATGAGTCGGGTGTCACCGAATTTTTTATGCGTTTTGAGAAGTGCCGGGAGCACCAATGGCCCGAGGTTAAGTGGGCAGCCCTTTTTTTTTTTTTTTTTTTTTTATATATTCCAACTTACTTCCTCTCGGGCATAGGCCGAGAGCCTTAACATTCACCGCTTTACAATGAACAGTGAAGCCCATGAGGTCTTGTTCCAGTCTAGGGAGTGAGACATGTGAAGCATGTAGAGCACAACGAGCACCTGCCATCTTGCCTTCACATGAGGCACGGTGCTCACTCATGGCCCGAAACGACCCCATCTCTGAAGCCACCCCGTTCCCGTGCTTCACTGTCTCACCCCCTACACTCGGACTCTCACTCTTACACACACACAACGCCACCTGTTGAGCAGATAACTCACCAGGCATTGCACCCCTATAGCATATTTTGAATATGGGAATATTCATACAGTGCTATTTTAATCAGGGAACAATGAGGGTATTTTATTGACGTTTCGGTGGGCTTGTGGTAATGCACTGATACTAGGTACAGCACAAATTCCATCCCAATAATATCTTCCCATTGATACATCGGGATTTGAACCCGGGACCTTTGGATTACCAGGCCAGTGGCAAGACCACTCCACCACACCTCCCCACCTTGTTTCCTCTAGATTGGTTGGCAAAGGACTCAAGGCATATGATGCGTTGCCCTTGGAGTCGTGCATCAATTACGAGGTATTGAAGGAGGCTGTCCTACGGGCATATGAGTTACAACCAGAGACGTACAGATTGAAGTTCCGGGGTGTAACGAAGGGTCGTGAGTGCACCTTTCTTGAGCATGCCCGGGATCTGTTCGATGCATTTAGAAACTGGCTGCGTTCTGAGAAGGCATCGACGTTTGAGGAGTTGAAACAGCTGATGCTTCTAGAACAATTTTTTAAGTGTACAGGCAGCGATCTGACGTTGAATCTTAAAGAGAAAAACCCAAGAACTCTTCAGGAGGCAGCTGAGATGGCTGACCTTCGGATGTCACTGATTCGTGGGTGCGGGTCTGCACAACGGAACGATGCAGGTAACAAGGGGCGCAACACTCCACCCCCCCGAGTCAGTGATACACCATATAACCATTACAACAAGACCAACGATACTAAGTCTGACCATAAACCTAATACCGTCCCTACCTCTAGGGAAGCCCAAGGGGGAGTTAGAGTGTTTTCATTGTCTTGAGAAGGGGCATTTTGCAAGAGCCTGTCCAAGCAAGCTACCTAATGCAGTTGTGTCTTTGGCTCGCAACATTGGGGTGTCCCCGAAGTCGTCTGAGTTTGCCCGGGGTATAACGTCAGAGGCTGGGACATAGCCAGTGGAGAAGAATCCGGAAGGCTCGAACCCTGTCCGCGATGTCTTTTGTGACCATCGAGGGCATAGCTGCGTGAAATGGGCTGGTAAGAAGCATGGAGTTGAGCTGTTGCGAGACACGGGTGCCTCTCAGACTTTAACCCTTTCACGCATTTATGACGCAGGTGTTGCCAGATTAGCAATAAGAAATAGAGTTCTCTCACTCTTATAATTACCTCTCCAAAATTAGTTTTCTGCCCACAGCTAACTCAAAGACAACTGCAGAGGTTGAAGTAACTAAACTAAAGGTTTCTAAATACCCCTGATGGTAACAAAGGCTTTAAAGTATCCCTAATAGGCTCAAAATCGCGTCATATGTCGGAGAGGGTTAATGAAGAACTTTACTGGTAGACCAATAAACGCGGCACGGGTGGTTGTGGTGCAGGGTATCAATGCTGTCAAGTCATACCCGTTAGTCAGGATGGAACTGGAGGTGGATGGTGTGACACGAGAGTTGGATGTGGGTGTTGTGGAGAACTTGCCTGTTGGGGGCGTCGACCTCCTTCTCGGCAACGACTTTGCGGTGCCTACTTCTGAGATTTCACCCTTAGTCGTTGCCGAGAAGCCGGCCGACGTGAGTAGGGAGGAACAGGAGTGGGTAGAGAAATGTCAAGTACAACCTATGGCGTGCGTTGTTACAAGACCTCTTGCATCCAAAGTGTCACAGCCTATTCCTCAGTCTTCTGATCAACGGAGGAACGGTTGGAAGAAGATGGCTAATGTTGGTAACAGTTTGAAGAGTTTAGTACCAGCGGCTCTTCTTGGCAACTCAGTATTGGCACCATTGTTGGAGTCTGGAGAAGCCCCAGGACCTGTCACAGCTAGTGAGGAGGTAGGGCAGGAAGAGACTCCGAGGCAGCAACGTTACACACAGAGAGAAAAAAGGGTTGCTCAGTTTGATATTGGGGGAGGACTTGGGTTGCTTCGGAAGCATCTAGACAGGTTGGTTCCCTCAGATATTTGTAAACTGCAGTTGGATGATCCGGAAGTTCAGAAGTGTGGTAATGGTGCTGTCGAGATCAAACACGAGGACGGGGAAACATGTCATGTGAACCTGTTGGAGGAGTTTGTGAGGCAACCACCTGAGCAGCCTACTGTCCCTGCGTTGGTCTGCAGCGGCCAAGGTGGAGAAGGAGAGGGGGGCAGTAGGGCACAGGTGGAGGAGAGTAGGGATTGTCATGTCTCGGCGGAGCAGTGGGCGGGGGACACGAGTCTGGTGGCTGTGGAAGCGCTAGAGCACCTGCCTGAGCAGCAGTGTGCAGCGCTCCAGCACCAGCTCGGTTCATACCCCACTGGTCGTGCCGAGCCCCTGAGCCTCACAACTCAGGTGGTGCAAGATGTTCAGCGGGCAGGTCACGTGAATGTTGGGAGACCGTTAGCCTCGGTGGTTCAAGGTGGCCGACGAGGCTTGGACATGGTTGTCAGGTCAAGGTCGACCCATGGCTGCCAAGGGTGGTGGTCAAAAGGAGGACTTTGAGCAGATTGGTGAGGTTGGCTGTGGCATAGAAGTGCCCGGTCGTCGCATAGCCTCCCAATGCTGCTCTAGTCGAATGCAACAGCCCTACCATAGACCGACTGTATCTGGCCATGTCGCTAAAAGCGGTGATGCTGTGCAGGCAGATGTAGTCGTAAGGAATGCGGGGGTGCGCATGTACGGTATCGGTGGGGAAGCCTTAGCAATTGTGAACTATGGGAGTGACTGCACAGATGGTACTGATTGTCCCTCTCATGACCTGGCTGTTCTAGGGACGAAGGTGGAGAAGGAGGGAGACTACAGGTTAGAAGCTGCGGTCTCGGCTGGGTTGTGGAAGGGCACTAGGATTGTTATTCTGCGAGATAAGTTGTTTACTAGGCTGTGGCAGTGCATCCACATGTTTGTTGCTTCTCCAGGCCTGATGTACGGGGTAGAATCCGACATGCAGGCTGGAGATAGTGCAAGGCTCAGTTTAATTCCCTACCGTATAAATCCTGCTCGACAGCCTGTGGTGCAAGCAGAGCTGGATTACGTGTTGACGAAGGGTCTGAGGGATAAGGAATGTCGTGAGTGGTCGTTGCCTGTAACTTTGCAACCTGTGTTAAGTGGCAAGATCAGTGAGTGTGTTGATTGCGAGAGTGTGTGTGCATTATCCCTGACAGACGCCTATACTTTATCGAGAGTTGACGACACCATAGACCGCCTCGGGGCTGCATCGCCTATCACGAAGGTAGAACTAGTGAAAGGTTATTGGCAGGCCCCGTTGCCGGAAAGAGCGAAGAGAAATGCTAGTCTTGTGTTGAACTGGGCAGTTTATCAGTGCCAGGTGTTGTTGTGCTGCCGGAACACAAGTTGGATGTGTGGCATGCTAAGGGCACTGATAATGTTGTGGCTGATTGTTTGTCACAGGAGGGTTTGTTTGCAGGAGAATCCTCGCCGTTCAGTCAGTGTGTGTTGAGAGTGGAGAAAAACTAGGCTTGCCCCTGTAAGTGCAGCCGCCATAAACATATTAAAAAAATAAAAAATCACATAAAAACTCTTTCTTTTGATAGTTAATTGTAAGTTGCCTATGTTATAGCTAAAGTCCTAAGTTGAACCTGTCTTTCACTTAGGAGGCTGGGTTCTGTGAAGCTCGCTCTGGGAGCATAGCAGGCTAAAATTATACTATTATGTTTGGGAGGGGTTATAAGATTTTCTTTATGTTGATATGTTGTTTTATGTAAGATTGAGCTTTGCATTTAATTTCTGGCGGAGTGGCTATGTGTGACGGGTCTTGTCGGCATTCTGCCTTGTCAGATATCGTGCTCGCCTAATGTTGAGCGTCCTATATCTTGGGCGGGGTGTGACGCCTGCCAGCGTTGGCTGAATCGCCTCCCGGTAGCCACTAGCACTCGCCAGGGCAGTGAAATGGGCTACAGTCTGTCTACAATGTTGTACTTTCTTTCTTGTGAATCGTCATGTCACAGGCAGGGTAGAAGTGGTCTTTGTTTTCGCCTGTGACAATGCATTGTATTTTATATCATGAGTTGAACATAATATGCATTGTAGTGAAGGAGAGAGAGAGAGAGCGAGCGAGCAGGGTGGGGGAGGTGAGTGTTGCTTTTCCTCCTCCTCCCTCCTCCCTCCCAGAGGAGTTGCTCCCCCGCGTGGCCTTTTCTCTCGGTTTTGATTGGCTGGTGGTTCCTGGCGCCTTCTGCAGGCCTTCTGCCGGGTGACGTAGCGGCCTGTGATTGGCTGACCACCGTGCCTTTGTGTGGGATCCTGGAGGGGTCCAGAGGAGCTATTCTCCTCAGAGCTTTCCTGACTAGCATACCCTTCACATGTCCCTTGCCCCCCTGTCTCCCGACTTCTACCTATAGAGCACTTTCTCTCTCTCTCAACTTCTTACCTGTCATTCTTCTACTCTATTTAATATCATAACTTCCCTTTGGTTCTGCACGATTTCATATATCGGCCATCGTATTATATGCTGAAGCTCTCAGATAACACATGTTTAGTTAGGCATTTTGGAAGGGTTACCATTTTTGTCTGTAGAGGTTTGACACACTCACGGTGTCTCCCTTCCTGTATCGTGGTGGTATGCTGGGGGATTTAATGCTAGACTGGGATAAGGCTACTGGTGTTGTGATTTCCGATGTGTACTAGGTTTTGTGGAACCTGTACAATCGCAACGGAGACGTGGGAAGCCTAGGTGGTCTTTCTGACTGTGTACCTTGTGAGTTTAGCGCTGTGTTGCGAGTGAGGGCTTTTGCCTCTGCCACCCAACACTGTGCTAACTCGTTTGCTTTGACTTTGACAGGGTCGCCAGGAGAGAACCAGATACTAGCGATCTGGATCTCTCAAGAGAGCACCCCGTCAATTAACGTAATTTGGCCACACAGCCTTAAGGACTTCGCTAGGCTACGAGCCGCTTGCTCAGCCATTGTTTCCTAGCCTACTACATCCCAGCTAGACTTTATTTGCCTAGCAGACACCAGATTTAGATTATAAACTCTTTCTATTATGTATTCATTATTATTCACGGCATTTATTAGTCTAGGTTGTTGTTGAGTTGCACAACCCTAGTAGGCTGTTTCGTTGATGAGGAAGTACTTCTTTTGCTGTTTGAGTTCCTACTATTGCGCAGTTATTATTCCCGTGCCAGTTAACCCTATATGTCCTTACAATTGTCATATCCTGTTCCTGCTTTATACTACAGTTCAAAATCCGATACGATCATCTTAACCTAGCATCAGACTTTCTTCAGAAGATTCCTGCTCGATGCTTTGGGACTTTCGTTCACTTTCTTTAGTAAAGGAGTGACAGTTCATTATTGTTTAGAGTAACTTTAAATATACTTTCTTCTAGTTTGCATTAAATCATTGGAGTGATTTAATTAAGATCTCTATCTTTTCCTAGTATACCTTATTACCGTAATTGTATGTTGTTGTGATCAGGCTGTATCAGAGATCATCAGCCTGTAGTAGTAGTGCACTTATACTGAGTTATAGGATACCCCGTTATCGCAGATTTAACTCTGGAGGGTATAGGTGTTTTTGTGCGCCGGCATTATAAGTTCAGGGGTTGGATCTAGTGTTACCGTTGTGGCTGTGTGCTTTCCTAGTCCAATGATTAAGAGCCCTTGTTTTATACGAGCCCCGGTCGTAACAATATGTTTTCATTAATTTCCTTGGGAGGTGTTTGGTGTTGGGAGTGAAATTAAAAATAAATATATATATATTTGATTACGAGGAGAAATTAAAGACTTGTGTGGTCCAGTATTATACACTTATACTAAGATGTCATATTTTGTATTTCTATCGATTGCATTTTGTGTTTTGTCCGTTATAGTGTCTCTGATGTTTATGTCAATAAACTAACCGTATATTTACGTTACCATTTGTTTGTGTTATCCAGCTGAGCATGCAGTAGACCCCAGTCTACTGTATATATGTGTGGATTTGGGAGATATCATTCAAAACTTCCTGTGACGAGTGCCTCCCCCAGAGTTGAAAGAGGTTGAAGCAATTTGAGTCATAGGGCGAGGGAAATATGGAATCAGGAAGAGAGTTCCAGAGTTCAGCTGTTGAATAACATACAAGACATAACAGAACCAAAACACATAGCTAGTCAGTCAGCTAACTCTTGCTTGCATGCAGGCCTAACGAAAGCTTGTATTGATTTTTGTTAGTCCCAAACTAAGCATGAAATCAGTCGACAGTGACTTAGGAATGGTTACAATGGTGAAATGAATCAGTAATCAGTAATCAATAATCATTATAATCAATATGTATACATAATACATACTCCATAATCAATTATCAATAATCTATTGTTGAACAAATGTAAATAGACCGTAGCCGTGGCCGCCGATACTGCATCGCCATGTTCGAACAGTTCTCAGGAGCAAGCCAAAGCACTCCGTTTCTTTTCCCACCTCACACAATAACCGCTTAACCCCTCCTTTACCGGCAACCTTTTTTCGATTTTATTTTGACTATGTTTAGACGAGTTTGTGCAGTTTAACCCTCTCCGACATATGACGCAATTTTGAGCCTATTGGGGATACTTTAAAGTCTTTGTTACCATCAGGGGTATTTAGAAACCTTTAGTTTAGTTACTTCAACCTATGCAGTTGTCTTTGAGTAAGTTGTGGGCAGAAAACGAATTTTGGAGAGGTAATTATAAGAGTGAGAGAACTCTATTTCTTATTGCTAATCTGGCAACCTCTGCGTCATATGAGTCTGAAGGAGTTAAGAAGGATCTGTGGTAGTAAAAAAGGATTAAGAGATGTACGTTAAACCTGTAAATTGCTGGAGTCCCTTTTTAAACTGCACAGCAATCGTATAATAGTAGCCAGAATAAAGTTAAAAAGACGTAGCCGGTACAGATAGGGTTAACGTACAGTATTCTAGTCAACACCCAACTAAAGATAACATCGAGTACTGCCTCTGGTATTTATATAACCTAGGCTAGGCCATTTATTTGCAGAGATATGAGTATTTGAACATTACAAAACTTGGGAATTTACACGGTAATAGGCTCGCCGTGGCTATATCTGATCTACTTATTTTCACAATAAAAACTGGACCAATTGGTCTAGAGACTTCTAGTCTTCACCCATCGCAAGATAACAACGAGAAATGTTGCTGGATATATATATATATATATATATATATATATATATATATATA
The DNA here is from genome assembly GCA_037953745.1 of Lithodes maja. NCBI lineage: Eukaryota > Metazoa > Arthropoda > Malacostraca > Decapoda > Lithodidae > Lithodes > Lithodes maja. The sequence continues at coordinate 19,263 of JBAKBP010008062.1, forward strand.
TATATATAAACTAGGTTATTTTTTTATTTTTAGTTTGATTTTGCGTATTTATAAGCGCGCCAAAAATCCCGATAATTCGACAATTCACTCGGATCCAGCGCTGGCAGGAAGGTTTAAATGGCCGTTCTGCGAGGGTTAAGCATAAGATGTTTTTATAACAAATATTCATAATCTGATGTCTTAAGGAGATATTGGTTGTTGTATATAGTGCCTTACACTTGACCCTGTAATGGACTCCTCCATGTCAAGCGGTTTTCAACAGGTCCAGAGTGACTGACACTGCCTCTAATCATTGTGTAACTTACAATAATATAATATCTTAATTGTATTACAGTACCATTTTGGGGAGATTGTAGGCACCAATCAATTAGGGCAGTACCCAGGGGACGCCACATACGCATATGATAAGGAGTTACTGGAACTCCTGTTTAATTTGCCTGGCTTCCCCCACAAAATATCTGTTGTGGCTTTCCTAAACAGCTACTGTAACTTTCACAAACTTCTCCTCCTCTAATTCATTTCACTACTGTTTACAAGCACACCACACAGAATACGTCAATTACTGCAAACGTACCTTGATTTTAGCTATCTAGCACTATTTCAACCTTGAGGGGGACACTTTTTACAGACGGTTTTGCCTTCTGTACAGAGAAACAAAACTGAACACATTTAGATGAGTGTGGGATTAGGTCCTTTAACAGCTGGACCAACCCTAAGGAGAAATACGAGGGAAAAGGCCATTTTTAAAACTCAATCTCTCTGTAACGGTTGAAAATTACAATTGTATATATAGAACATTTTATGCTATGAATATTTGTGTTAACCCAATTATGAAGGTTTAGCACACATATTTTGAGAAACACAATATATATTAATACATATATACACTCTGACATACGGAGCCCTGTATGTTAATTTAAGAATTAGAATTAAGAGTTGAAGGAGTGCCAAACTACCCAGGTGGCGAAGCAGACCAGCAAGCGAACCAGTGAGTGGGAAACCGGCTCGTCCGCATACCAGCAAACAAGCCTTCACACCTGCGTGCGTCATAGGGGACCCTGCAAACTACTTCGATGACCCGACGCTATGACGTATGATCGACGCCAGGAGAATCCATTGGACCACGCACCTGCTACGCAACTCGAGGAGCTGTGATAGGGGCGCGCACCATCACTCGCCTCCTGATTTGTTCCTACACCATCATTGTTTAGTATATAAGACCCGAGTAGTGGGCATTCAAATCAGTCTCATTTGGAGTTGGGGAAGGTGAACTTGCAGCTGGAGGAAGACGGGGTGAAGTATTATAATGGGTTTGTGACTGTCAGTCAGATTATATAAGTGTGTGTTAAGTGTGTTCCGTGTAAACACTTAGTTATGTTGGTTAGTGAGATATGTGATTGGGAATTAACGTTAACGCTACTATTATGTTATTAACTATTTGATTGGGAATTAACGTTAACGCTACTATTATGTACTTAACTATTTGAGTGGGAATTAACGTTAACGCTACTATGATGTACTTAACTATTTGATTGGGAATTAACGTTAACGCTACTATTATGTACTTAACTATTTGATTGGGAATTAACGTTAACGCTACTATTATGTACTTAACTATTTTAGTTCACTAACTTGTGGACTAAAGCAACTCTTTAAGTAGTTGGGTTATGATGAAAGTAATACTATTGTTTTATATTAATACTTACGAGTTCTTTCATTTTCTTTTAATTAAGCTTACATTGCTTAACGGTGCTTAGTACGGTGATGCTATTCTCTCTTATTAGTAATATCGCCTTAGACTAACATGGCTGTTTTAATGTTACTTCTAGTGATTTCCTAAGCTGAAGAAAACTCTTTTAGCTTCAAAATATTATTTTTGCTTTTCATATTATTTGAGTGAGACCTGAATCGAATCTATGAAGCGATCCTGTAACTTAATTTACTCATAATCAAACCTCAATGTTACGTGGTTAAGAAATACATTTAACTAATTATTAAATATTTATCTAACTTTTTATGTGACTGATATTAATCCTGATGATAATAATAATATAATACTATTAACGTAAGACAAGAACCAAGAATAATAACTACATTAAATATAAATAAAAGGACATATAAGAAAACTATCTATTCATTTAAAAAAGGGTAGAGACAGAAATATTCTTACCTTAATATTTATCTTTCAAGACTTTTTATAGAATTAATAGTCCTTCTTTAGATATAACTTATTCGGTTCATAACCATAGCCTACTAAGCTTTGGTTAAATAATAATTCTTTATAAATACTACATGACTTTAATTAGTTTCAGTATTTCTCATAATTAAAGAGTATCAGTCAATAAAGGATACCAAGTCCTAAGATCCAAAAGGAAAGGAAGCAACAACAGGAAATAATGTTATTAGATTTTACTTTCGTTTTGCCTTCAGCTGACTGATACCTTATATATATATATCTCTGTGCTATCTAGATTCATCAAGTTAACCACTTGAGGATCAAGATACGTAACAGAAGAGTGGCGACTTTGCCAGGATTCATTTCATACAGTTTCACTCAGTTTTATTTACGTTTCACTACTTAAAAATCAAATATTAATCATGCCTGATCTAATTGGTGACTAAGATGCTCGAGTTTTCATAAAATCAGAACCCACAGCCCCTGATATTGACCGTCTGTCAAAATCCGAACTGAAAGTGCTTGCCTCACATCTCCAATTAACTGTCTCAAACATGTCCAAAGTAGAGGTGGCTCAGACCATAAAAACCCACCTGTTCCATGTAGAAGGCGAGGAGGGAGACGGAGCAGTTGGTGGGATCCCGAGTAAACCTAGCCAACTTGATGAACAATTGCCACCTGGTTTTACCGTTGATCAATTATTCGAACTAGAACAAACCAGAGCAAAGACCGAACAAGCCAGAATAAATGCCGAAGAAGCCAGCATAAAAGCCAGAGCAACGACCGAACAAGCCAGAGCAACGACCGAACAATATCAGTATCAATATAAAATAGCTCAACTAAATGTCAATACAATGCTCCCGTAATTGCTCCCCCTCTGGGATTGACTATGACTAGTGTCATTCCACCTTTCACTGAGTATAATGTGCAGGATTTCTTTGTTTTGTTTGAGGAAGTTGCTGTAGGTATGAAGTGGACAAGAGATCAATGGCCTTTTATGTTACAAACCGTTTTGACAGGGCAGGCTCGAGCCACGTATTTGTTAGAAGTAGCAGAAGTTAGGCAGGATTATGACAATCTCAAAGAAGCTATCCTAAAAACCTATCAATTGCAGCCTGAGGCTTACAGGCAATCTTTCCGTAAAAACCAGAAGAAAGTAGAAGAAACCCATAAGGTATTTGCCACGACCATGACTAAAACTTTCAATCATTGGGTCAAGAGTAAGAAAGTCACAAGCTACAACGATCTGAAGGAGTTGGTCCTGTTAGAAAATTTCCTATGGAAAATTTATTCTTCTGTATCCTATCATTAAAAGGGGAAAAAGGTAGATTGTCTTGCCGACGCCGCTGACATGGCTGACACATACGTGCTCAACAACAAATTTCGTGGAAAGAAGCCCTACGATAATTCTAGTTCTAATTTTAAGTCTCCCAATCACAAATCTGACAGACCCAGTCACAAGCCTATAACGTCTTCCCCAGCTAGCCAAAATAGAATTGTTCCCCCAACTAAAAATGCGACTCAGGGCAATGGTAACAGAGGTCGGCCCCAAATTAATAGTAATGCTCAAAGAGGGAACGTTCCCGTATCCCCTAAAGTATGTACTTTTTGTGGCATGAGAGGCCACCTAGCTTATCAGTGCTGGGCCAAGGAGAAAACCGAGAGATCGGGGCAGACAGTTGCCGCCGTATCTCAAATTCCATATGTGCCTTTAATGCAGGGCTCCCGACAGGAGTACCTAGCACCAAAAATTCCTTTAATGCAGGACTCCCGACAGAAGGAGTACCTAGCAACAAAAGTTCCTTTAATACAGGACTCCCGACAGAAGGAGTACCTAGCAGCTAACGTAAATCATCTAGACAGGGGTGTAGTAGCATGCGTGGTGCAACCCACTAGGGTTAAGCCAATAATAATTTCACCATCAGTGCAGGACAGTTACCGTCCCTTTATTTCATCTGGCAACGTGAGATTTAATGGTTGTATGCATGAGGTAAAAATTCTGAGAGACACAGGTTCTACTAGCACCCTCATGGTGAATCCTTACACTGAGTGCCCACCTGGCAACCAGTTGTAATGAGAGGTGCTGGAGGCCAATTTTATGCATACTTGGTAAAAGTCGAAATTGAATGTGAGTTACTACAGGGTGAGGCCACCATAGCTTTGTGTAGGTCCCAAGATATGCCTGTGCCCGGGGTAACACTCCTTTTGGGGAATGATGTAGCAGGTGAGCAGGTCCGACCAGACCCCATTTTGTCACTTTCCCCTGTTATCGAGCCAATAACCGGTGAAAAGGAGATGCCAACAGTTTTCCCTGTGTGCTGTCACACGTTCAATGTCTCAAGTAGCAGTTCCCTCAGACAGAAATGTACCGAATGTAAGAGTTGATGAAAGGGATGATGAGAGTGTGAATGATGCTCCAACTGTGCCTGATGATGTGACTGAGGTGGATTTATCTGACACCTTTATGGCTCATCTTGACCCTAACGATGACCATGAAACCCCTCCAAATTGTCCTAGTGGCCTGGTAGAGCTACAGAGAGATGATAGTGAATGCAAGGAGTTAGCTGCCAGGTCCGTGAGTGAAGAGGAATGTGAGAAGGAGGGTGGTGAATGTTTCTACCTCAAAGGAGGAGTATTGTGGCGTAGATGGAGACCGCCACACAGACCAATCGATGACGGGACCTGGGACGTCCATCATGTAGTAGTCCCCAAACCTTGTCGTAGAGATATCTTGGAAATAGCACATTGTATACCATTGGCAGGACACCTAGGTGTGAGAAAAACTCTAGACAGAATCAGAGCCCACTTTCACTGGCCAGGAATGCGTGCAGATGTAGTGGAGTTTTGTAGAGTGTGTTCACACTTGCCAGATGACAGGAAAACTCAATCAGAAGGTGCCTGTACATCCTCTGGTGCCCTTGCCCGTTTTCGAGAATCCTTTTTACTCGGGTGGTAGTGGACATTGTAGGCCCATTGCCTAAGACTTCCCAAGGTAACATTTATTTATTAACTATCATGGACATGGCAACTCGCTACCCAGAAGCTATACCCTGAAGGACTACCTCTGCTCCAACTGTCATCAAGGAACTGCTCAAATTCTTCACCAGAATGGGTTTCCCCCATGAGGTGCAAAGTGATCAAGGAACTAATTTTACCTCTAACATTTTTCAGCAGTCCCTGAAGGAGTTGGGTATCGAGCATGTTAAGTCTAGCACCTACCACCCAGAGAGTCAAGGGGTTCTCGAACGATATCACCAGACATTAAAGGGAATGTTACGTAAGTATTGTACAGATACCGGAGTTGAGTGGGATAAGGGGGTACCTTTTCTTTTATTTGCTACTCGTGAGGTTCCAACTGAATCCCTGGGTTTTTCCCGTAATGAGCTAGTTTTCGGTCACCAGGTAAGAGGTCCTTTGCAACTATTGCAGGATAGCCTAGTTGGCCAGGAGGGGAACCAAATCCTCCTCAAGTATGTTTCAGATTTCAAAACCCGGCTGAGATCCTCATGTGAGTTTGCCGCTCAAAACTTGACAGTGGCTAAAAGCTCCATGAAGAACTGGTATGACAGAAAAGCCCATGAGAGGGAGTTTCAGCCCGGTGATGAGGTTTTGGTCCTGCTCCCCCTTTTTGGCCAACCTTTATCTGCCAAGTTCAGGGGCCCATATAAGATCATTCAGAGGGTGAGCATTACCGATTATCTATTAACTACCCCAGACAGGAGAATGCCCACGCAAGTATTCCATACAAATATGTTGAAACCCTACCATAGGTCCCCTGATTCCTCTCCTCCAGATTCTCCCACTGTGGCAGTGAATATCAGGACCTGTGGACAGCCTGGTGCGGACGAAGTCTTCAGTTCTCTTACTGACCCGCAACAGACTGTTCCAGAGCCTGAAGGTATCCATGCAGACTTTGACTTGTCATTGTAGCCTATCCAACTTTCAGTATAATTCAGTAGCTTGGGGGAATTACCATCTAAACTATGTCATTTTCCCTCTGATCAAGCGAACCAACTAATCTCTGTTTTATCTCAGTCTCCCAGTGTGTTCCGTGATACTCCAGGGCTCACTTCTTTGGCTGTGCACGACATCGACGTAGGGGATGCAACTCCCATTAAACTATCCCCCTACCGTGTCTCGCCACAACGCAGGAGTATACTGCAGGTCGAGCTTGACTTCATGTTATCTAACGAGCTGATCACAAGGGTCTTAAGCCAGTGGAGTAGTCCGGTCATACTTGTGCCAGCCAGACAGGAGCCATAGGTTATGTATGGACTATAGGCAAGTTAATGCTGTCGCAAAGAACAATACCTACCCACTGCCACGGATCAAAGAGTGCATTTACCAGGTTGGCCTCATACAGCAGTAAGTTTAACTTAATGAGAGGATTTTGGCAATTAGCTCTCCCTTGTAGCGAGGTAAATATCATGCTTTAGTAGTGCGCTGTCAAGCCTTCACCTGTGAGATGCCTTGCAGTTCGAATAACGCTCCAGCTACGTTCCGGCTATGTTCTGATGTGGTACCTGGAGATGTTGCCTACTTTGGGTGATATCCTTATTATATCTTCTTTATAATCTTGCTGTTGCCAATCTGGTGGTGAATCTATTTATGTATTCTGTTTAATATTATGTACTATACTCCTTAAACTCTTTTCTAGGGGGGAGGTCTGACATACTGAGCCCTGTATGTTAATTTAATAATTAGAATTAAGAGTTGAAGGAGTGCCAAACTACCCAGGCGGCGAAGCAGACCAGCAAGCGAACCAGTGAGTGGGAAACCAGCTCGTCCGCATACCAGCAAACAAGCCTTCACACCTGCGTGCGTCATAGGGGACCCTGCAAACTACTTCGATGACCCGACGCTATGACTTATGATCGACGCCAGGAGACTCCATTGGACCACGCACCTGCTACGCAACTCGAGGAGCTGTGATAGGGGCGCGCACCATCACTCGCCTCCTGATTCGTTCCTACACCGTCATTGTTTAGTATATAAGACCCGAGTAGTGGGCATTCAAATCAGTCTCATTTGGAGTTGGGGAAGGTGAACTTGCAGCTGGAGGAAGACGGGGTGAAGTATTATAATGCGTTTGTGACTGTCAGTCAGATTATATAAGTGTGTGTTAAGTGTGTTCGGTGTAAACACTTACGTTATGTTGGTTAGTGAGATATGTGATTGGGAATTAACGTTAACGCTACTATTATGTACTTAACTATTTGATTGGGAATTAACGTTAACGCTACTATTATGTACTTAACTATTTGAGTGGGAATTAACGTTAACGCTACTATGATGTACTTAACTATTTGATTGGGAATTAACGTTAACGCTACTATTATGTACTTAACTATTTTAGTTGACTAACTTGTGGACTACAGCAACTGTTTAAGTAGTTGGGTTATGATGAAAGTAATACTATTGTTTTATATTAATACTTACGAGTTCTTTAATTTTCTTTTAATTAAGCTTACATTGCTTAACGGTGCTTAGTATGGTGATGCTATTGTCTCTCATTAGTAATATCGCCTTAGACTAACATGGCTGTTTTAATGTTACTTCTACTTTCTTCTACTGAAGAAAATTCTTTTAGCTTCAAAATATTATTTTTGCTTTTCATATTATTTGAGTGAGACCTGAATCGAATCTATGAAGCGATCCTGTAACTTAATTTACTCATAATCAAACCTCAATGTTACGTGGTTAAGAAATACATTTAACTAATTATTAAATATATATATCTAACTTTTTATGTGACTTTGATATTAATCCTGATGATAATAATAATATAATACTATTAACGTAAGACAAGAACCAAGAATAATAACTACATTAAATATAAATTGTGGAAATAACAATTTAGCAAAATAAAAAATGTATTAAATAAAAGAACATAAATATTTAATATATTTGCTATATATGCTATGCTTACAGGTACCTACCCGATAGCACTATCGTTAGTGAGTGATTATGTTTTTTGTACTTTTGTTGATATCTTGTCAAATTGCAAATTTAGCTTATTATAAAATTTGATACAAATTGTAGTTTGTAGGCAAGAAAACTTGGAAACCATGATCTCTAGATGTCACGAATTCCGCAAGAAACTCCACACGAGACAAGTTGACATGACAAATGTCCTTGCAGAAATAACCACAATGCTCAGAGACTGGTTCCAAGCTACACATGACCAAGCCATTGGAGAGATGGCACAATTTCTCCTGAGTTACATGAAGCAGGAGGACATATAAGAAAACTATCTATTCATTTCAAAAAGGGTAGAGACAGAAATATTCTTACCTTAAATATATTATCTTTCAAGACTTTTTATAGAATTAATAGTCCTTCTTTAGATATAACTTATTCGGTTCATAACCATAGCCTACTAAGCTTTGGTTAAATAATAATTCTTTATACATACTACATGACTTTAATTAGTATCAGTATTTCTCATAATTAAAGAGTATCGGTCAATAAAGGATACCAAGTCCTAAGATCCAAAAGGAAAGGAAGCAACAACAGGAAATAATTTTATTAGATTTTACTTTCGTTTTGCCTTCAGCTGACTGATTACCTTATATATATCTCTGTGCTATCTAGATTCATCAAGTTAACCACTTGAGGATCAAGATACGTAACAACACACACACACATATATATATATATTCTTGAAGGCATGTGAGATTAATTACAACAGCATATTTAGCATGTATATGTTTTTTATTCAGAGATTCAATGTCTAGTGCAATTTTGCGTTGTCAGTCATTCAATTGATACAGAAGGGAACCGAAGTTATCAGCGGGTTCCCTTCTGTAGCCTACCAATTGAATGACCGACAACGCAAAATTGCACGAGACATTGAATCTCTGAATAAAAAACATAAATGCTAAATATACTGTTTTATTTTATCTCGCATGTCTTCAAGAAAATATACTACCTGGCTACACTTACTGCCAAATATATATATATATATATATATATACAGGGTGTTTTAAAACAACACCGTCAGACCTCATCTACTAATTAGTAAATACAATAACGAAGAAGATTATCTAAGGACAAAATGCAAAATAATATACCATTAATGATTTAAACCGCATAGAGTAAAATAATTAGTGACACCCAGGTATGAGCTATAATCCGAATGCGGGCTAGTGTCCCCCCCTCCTCCCCAAATAGCCTACCTCTTGCCTCCCATCCCAGTTCGAGTTTTTCTTCGAAGCTTTGGAATCATAACGAATCTTCTCATGTGTTTAATCATCTGCTCGGCCATGGTGCTATCTTCTTCTGTCATAGTGATTTTATTTACCTTATAATATCACATAAATATGGATTGTCGTTATTTAGGTGTGTCTCTGCCTTTGTTATTTTATACTCGTTAAGTCCAAGTGACGTAAATTGTTTGTTTTGGGTACCATTAGATGATTTTAAATATTCATTAGTGAACACCGTATACTTGTATGTCTACAGCTACGTAAAATCGTCAAACTTAAACCATAAAACTGATAGACATATTTCGTTAGTACTCTGTGATAATAATAACGTAATGAGGTATTTGTATTGAAACGGTAAATTGCGCAGGAAATTTTTGTTCCCATTCAAACAGTTTCACGAACGATTAAATTACGTATAGCAGTGTTCGGATACCTGACCCAGACTTGAGATTCATTATTTTACCTCTTGGTCATCGTTACAAATGGTGCATATCTTTTTACGCTACTTGGATTATAATACTTAGCAGTTTTCTTCTAATTGCAAAATATCATTACCAATTTTATGTTACTTTGATTTTGTAATTATTCATAATTATGTGATTAGGTCATTAGATATCTCTTTACCTTTTTTACTTGGTAATCATTCATATTATGTATCATATGTTTTGTGCTGAGCTCAGAACCCTGTTTTGCTACATTTCTAAATAACCATTTATCTCCGTTACAATATAGTTTTGGTAAAAATAGAATAGAAATATGTGTATTATATATTTTTATCAATGTGGTCGTCATACTCTGGCAGTGTTGTTTTAAAACACCCTGTATATACATACTGTATAGTATGTGTGTGTGGTTAGATTAGGTTAATTGTTAGCTGTTAGCTGCTCTTGAATGGAGCCAATATGGTAGGATCGAAACTCAGCCTAACAGCTCACAGTCAAACGCCTAATCTAGCCTAACATAACCGAGCCAAACCAAATCTAACCTAACCAATATTATCAACTGTGTTACCTTGTTATTTTTTTCCCCAGGAATAAACCATAAATATCCCCATACTCGAATTTCAAACCCCAAGGGATTCAAGAACTATTTATATATATACTAAGAATTTATTGTTTTATGGCATAGTACCAAAAATTGACCTCTTATCATCTGCCCATCACCATAATCCGCCTTATATCCTCACATTTTGTTGACCTTTTCGCCTCACCGGTATACTCAAACTCAAACACCACGTGTTCAACCTTCCTCCTTCTTTTGCGTATTCCTACTCACACTTATTCCACAGTCACACTTGTTCTCATTTTCATAGTTCTTCTATTCTCTCTCCTCCACTCACTCGCCAGTTACCCCCCCCCCCCCTCTCTCTCTCTCTCTCTCTCCCGTACTGACTTACAGCTACCGGTACTAATATTCAACTTCTATCTTACCGCACTATTATCATTGTCAGTTTTTCTCTCACTCTAGATTAGTACATTCCTTTAATGTTGCTTGTGACGCCTGCCAGCGTTGGCAGAATCGCCTCCCGGTAGCCACTAGCACTCGCCAGGGCAGTGAAATGGGCTACAGTCTGTCTACAATGTTGTACTTTCTTTCTTGTGAATCGTCATGTCACAGGCAGGGTAGAAGTGGTCTTTGTTTTCGCCTGTGACAATGCATTGTATTTTATATCAGGAGTTGAACATAATATGCATTGTAGTGAAGGAGAGAGAGAGAGAGCGAGCGAGCAGGGTGGGGGAGGTGAGTGTTGCTTGTCCTCCTCCTCCTCCCTCCCGGAGGAGTTGCTCGCCCGCGTGGCCTTTTCTCTCGGTTTTGATTGGCTGGTGGTTCCTGGCGCCTTCTGCAGGCCTGCTGCCGGGTGACGTAGCGGCCTGTGATTGGCTGACCACCGTGCCTTTGTGTGGGATCCTGGAGGGGTCCAGAGGAGCTATTCTCCTCAGAGCTTTCCTGACTAGCATACCCTTCACATGTCCCTTGCCCCCTGTCTCCCGACTTCTACCTATAGAGCACTCTCTCTCTCTCTCTCAACTTCTTACCTCTCATTCTTCTACTCTATTTAATATCATAACTTCCCTTTGGTTCTGCACGATTTCATATATCGGCCATCGTATTATATGCTGAAGCTCTCAGATAACACATGTTTAGTTAGGCATTTTGGAAGGGTTACCATTTATGTCTGTAGAGGTTTGACACACTCACGGTGTCTCCCTTTCTGTATCGTGGTGGTCTGCTGGGGGATTTAATGCTAGACTGGGATAAGGCTACTGGTGTTGTGATTTCCGATGTGTACTTGGTTTTGTTGAACCTGTACAATCGCAACGGAGACGTGGGAAGCCTAGGTGGTCTTTCTGACTGTGTACCTTGTGAGTTTAGCACTGTGTTGCGAGTGAGGGCTTTTGCCTCTGCCACCCAACACTGTGCTAACTCGTTTGCTTTGACGTTGAGAGGGTCGCCAGGAGAGAACCAGATACTAGCGATCTGGATCTCTCAAGAGAGCACCCCGTCAATTAACGTAATTTGGCCGCACAGCCTTAAGGACTTCGCTAGGCTACGAGCCGCTTGCTCAGCCATTGTTTCCTAGCCTACTACATCCCAGCTAGACTTTATTCGCCTAGCAGACACCAGATTTAGATTATAAACTCTTTCTGTTATGTATGCATTATTATTCACGGCATTTATTAGTCTAGGTTGTTGTTGAGTTGCACAACCCTAGTAGGCTGTTTCGTTGATGAGGAAGTACTTCTTTTGCTGTTTGAGTTCCTACTATTGCGCAGTTATTATTCCTGTGCCAGTTAACCCTATATGTCCTTACAATTGCCACATCCTGTTCCTGCTTTATACTACAGTTCAAAATCCGATACGATCATCTTAACCTAGCATCAGACTTTCTTCAGAAGATTCCTGCTCGATGCTTTGGGACTTTCGTTCACTTTCTTTAGTATAGGAGTGACAGTTCATTATTGTTTAGAGTAACTTTAAATATACTTTCTTCTAGTTTGCATTAAATCATTGGAGTGATTTAATTAAGATCTCTATCTTTTCCTAGTATACCTTATTACCGTAATTGTATGTTGTTGTGATCAGGCTGTATCAGAGATCATCAGCCTGTAGTAGTAGTGCACTTATACTGAGTTATAGGATACCCCGTTATCGCAGATTTAACTCTGGAGGGTATAGGTGTTTTTGTGCGCCGGCATTATAAGTTCAGGGGTTGAATCTAGTGTTACCGTTGTGGCTGTGTGCTTTCCTAGTCCAATGATTAAGAGCCCTTGTTTTATACGAGCCCCGGTCGTAACAAATGGCGACCTTGCTTAGGATTTTGTGAACTTAAGAGAAATATTGCAGGAGTGTTGTGGTCATTTGTTTTTGTTTGAAGGAATATAGTGGACACGTGGATTTTTTTTTTGGCAAGTAGTATAACACTTAAGAGTCTTCAAGCATTTTTTGAGTGAATAGTGCTACATAAGAGTTTAGGTACTTCTATTTTTTTTTTTTTTATATAAACGTTGAGAATTTTTGGTGGACACTATGTCGGACGACGGATCAGTGTACAGTGAGGACACAGTACAGGAAACAGAAACTGAGGTGCAGCAGCGGGCTTTGTTAGATGACATTAGAGTTATAGCTAGTAGTGAGGAGGATGCAAGGAAGTTTCTGGAGATACCTATTACTGCTGACCGGGTGTCGGGGATTGATCGGTATGGTCTCCAGTGTTTGGCCACGGTCATGGGGCATGTGGGCACTAGCAGCATGTCGAGAGGTGACCTGGTGGCCTGTGTGCTTCGGCGGGGTGCGTGGGGCTTCGGGTGGAGCGGGAGCTGGGGCACCTCCGGCCCAGCCCCCATTCCACTCGACTCCTACCATGGCGCCCCCTCGGGCTCCGGAGCCGGGTACGTTCCCGCAGGCCGATAGTCACTGGCAGCGTGGTTTGTCACAGGGTGGGTCTCCAATTGTTGCATCTCCTCCTCAAGGTTTAACTGCATAAAGGGTCTTCCAGCTTGAGATGGCTAAGATGCAGCTGCAGCAGAAGCGGGAATCTGAGCAGCAGAAGCGGGAATCTGAGCAGCAGCAGCGGGAGTTGGAGATGGCTAAGATTCAGGCTGAGGAGAGAAGGGCCAGATATGAGCTCGAGCAACGGCAGCGAGAGAGTGAGGCTGAGGAGAGAAGGGCCAGATATGAGACAGGCTGAGGAGAGAAAGGCGAAGTACTGTGCAGACATAGATCTTGAGAAGTCTAGGGTGGAGTCGACAGGGCAGCGTCTCGGTTCTGGGAATCGAGGTCTTGATCAGTCGTTATCGCACCTGCTCAAGTTGGTCCCTGTATTTGATGAGTCGGGTGTCACCGAATTTTTATGCGTTTTGAGAAGAAGTGCCGGGAGCACCAATGGCTCGAGGTTAAGTGGGCAGCCCTTGTTTCCTCTAGATTGGTTGGCAAAGGACTCAGGGCATATGGTGCGTTGCCCTTGGAGTCGTGCATCGATTACGAGGTATTGAAGGAGGCTGTCCTGCGGGCATATGAGTTACAACCAGAGACGTACAGATTGAAGTTCCGGGGTGTAACGAAGGGTCGTGAGTGCACCTTTCTTGAGCATGCCCGGGATCTGTCCGATGCATTTAGAAACTGGCTGCGTTCTGAGAAGGCATCGACGTTTGAGGAGTTGAAACAGCTGATGCTTCTAGAACAATTTTTTAAGTGTACGGGCAGCGATCTGACGTTGAATCTTAAAGAGAAAAACCCAAGAACTCTTCAGGAGGCAGCTGAGATGGCCGACCTTCGGATGTCACTGATTCGTGGGTGCGGGTCTGCACAACATAACGATGCAGGTAACAAGGGGCGCAACACTCCACCCCCCCCCCCGAGTCAGTGATACACCATATAACCATTACAACAAGAGCAACGATACTAAGTCTGACCATAAATCTAATACCGTCCCGTTTAAGAAGGGTCAGGGCCCTTCCCCACCTCAAGGGAAGCCTAAGGGGGAGTTAGAGTGTTTTCATTGTCATGAGAAGGGGCATTTTGCAAGAGCCTGTCCAAGCAAGCTACCTAATGCAGTTGTGTCTTTGGCTCGCAACATTGGGGTGTCCCCGAAGTCGTCTGAGTTTGCCCGGGGTATAACGTCAGAGGCTGGGACACAGCCAGTGGAGAAGAATCCGGAAGGCTCGAACCCTGTCCGCGATGTCTTTTGTGACCATCGAGGGCATGGCTGCGTGAAGTGGGCTGGTAAGAAGCATGGAGTTGAGCTGTTGCGAGACACGGGTGCCTCTCAGACTTTAATGAAGAACTTTACTGGTAGACCAATAAACGCGGCACGGGTGGTTGTGGTGCAGGGTATCAATGCTGTCAAGTCATACCCATTGGTCAGGATGGAACTGGAGGTGGATGGTGTGACACGAGAGTTGGATGTGGGTGTTGTGGAGAACTTGCCTGTTGGGGGCGTTGACCTCCTTCTCGGCAACGACTTTGCAGTACCTACTTCTGAGGTTTCACCCTTAGTCGTTGCCGAGAAGCCGGCTGACGTGAGTAGGGAGGAACAGGAGTGGGTAGAGAAATGTCAAGTACAACCTATGGCATGCGTTGTTACAAGACCTCTTGCATCCAAAGTGTCACAGCCTATTCCTCAGTCTTCTGATCAACGGAGGAACGGTTGGAAGAAGATGGCTAATGTTGGTAACAGTTTGAAGAGTTTAGTACCAGCAGCTCTTCTTGGCAACTCAGTATTGGCACCATTGTTGGAGTCTGGAGAGGCCCCAGGACCTGTCACAGCTAGTGAGGAGGTAGGGCAGGAAGAGACTCCGAGGCAGCAACGTTACATACGGAGAGAAAAAAGGGTTGCTCAGTTTGATATTGGGGGAGGACTTGGGTTGCTTCGGAAGCATCCAGGTTGGTTCCCTCAGATATTTGTAAACTGCAGTTGGATGATCCGGAAGTTCAGAAGTGTGGTAATGGTGCTGTCGAGATCAAACACGAGGACGGGGAAACATGTCATGTGAACCTGTTGGAGGAGTTTGTGAGGCAACCACCTGAGTAGCCTACTGTCCCTGCGATGGTCTGCAGCGGCCAAGGTGGAGAAGGAGAGGGGGGCAGTAGGGCACAGGTGGAGGAGAGTAGGGATTGTCATGTCTCGACGGAGCAGTGGGCGAGGGCCACGAGTCTGGTGGCTGTGGAAGCGCTAGAGCACCTGCCTGAGCAGCAGTGTGCAGCGCTCCAGCACCAGCTCGGTTCATACCCCACTGGTCGTGCCGAGCCCCTGAGCCTCACAACTCAGGCGGTGCAAGATGTTCAGCGGGCAGGTCACGTGAATGTTGGGAGACCGTTAGCCTCGTTGTTTCGGTGGTTCAAGGTGGGCGACGAGGCTTGGACATGGTTGTCAGGTCAAGGTCGACCCATGGCTGCCAAGGGTGGTGGTCAAAAGGAGGACCTTGAGCAGATTGGTGAGGTTGGCTGTGGCATAGAAGTGCCCGGTCGTCGCATAGCCTCCCAATGCTGCTCTAGTCTAATGCAACAGCCCTACCATAGACCGACTGTATCTTGCCATGTCACTAAAAGCGGTGATGCTGCGCAGGCAGATGTAGTCGAAAGGAATGCGGGGGTGCGCATGTACGGTATCGGTGGGGAAGCCTTAGCAATTGTGAACTATGGGAGTGACTGCACAGATGGTACTGATTGTCCCTCTCATGACCTGGCTGTTCTAGGGACGAAGGTGGAGAAGGAGGGAGACTACAGGTTAGAAGCTGCGGTCTCGGCTGGGTTGTGGAAGGGCACTAGGATTGTTATTCCGCGAGATAAGTTGTTTACTAGGCTGTGGCAGTGCATCCGCATGTTTGTTGCTTCTCCAGGCCTGATGTACTGGGTAGAATCCGACATGCAGGCTGGAGATAGTGCAAAGCTCAGTTTAATTCCCTACCGTATAAATCCTGCTCGACAGCCTGTGGTGCAAGCAGAGCTGGATTACGTGTTGACGAAGGGTGTGAGGGATAAGGAATGTCGTGAGTGGTCGTTGCCTGTAACTTTGCAACCTGTGTTAAGTGGCAAGATCAGTGAGTGTGTTGATTGCGAGAGTGTGTGTGCATTATCCCTGACAGACGCCTATACCTTATCGAGAGTTGACGACACCATAGACCGCCTCGGGGCTGCATCGCCTATCACGAAGGTAGAACTAGTGAAAGGTTATTGGCAGGCCCCGTTGCCGGAAAGAGCGAAGAGAAATGCCAGTCTTGTGATGAACTGGGCAGTTTGTCAGTGCCAGGTGTGGTTTTGCTGCCGGGACACAAGTTGGATGTTTGGCATGCTAAGGGCACTGATAATGTTTTGGCTGATTGTTTGTCACGGGAGGGTTTGTTTGCAGGAGAACCCTCGCCGTTCAGTCAGTGTGTGTTGAGAGTGGAGTAAAATAGGCTGTCACTGTAAGTACAGCCGCCATAAACATATTAAAAAAATAAAAAATCACATAAAAACTCTTTCTTTTGATAGTTAATTGTAAGTTGCCTATGTTATAGCTAAAGTCCTAAGTTGAACCTGTCTTTCACTTAGGAGGCTGGGTTCTGTGAAGCTCGCTCTGGGAGCATAGCAGGCTAAAATTATACTATTATGTTTGGGAGGGGTTATAAGATTTTCTTTATGTTGATATGTTGTTTTATGTAAGATTGAGCTTTGCATTTAATTTCTGGCGGAGTGGCTATGTGTGACGGGTCTTGTCGGCATTCTGCCTTGTCAGATATCGTGCTCGCCTAATGTTGAGCGTCCTATATCTTGGGCGGGGTGTGACGCCTGCCAGCGTTGGCAGAATCGCCTCCCGGTAGCCACTAGCACTCGCCAGGGCAGTGAAATGGGCTACAGTCTGTCTACAATGTTGTACCTTCTTTCTTGTGAATCGTCATGTCACAGGCAGGGTAGAAGTGGTCTTTGTGCCTGTGACAATGCATTGTATTTTATATGAGTTGAACATAAGATGCATTGTAGTGAAGGAGAGAGAGAGAGCGAGCGAGAGCGAGCGAGCAGGGTGGGGGAGGTGACTGTTGCTTTTCCTCCTCCTCCCTCCTCCCTCCCGGAGGAGTTGCTCGCCTGCGTGGCCTTTTCTCTCGGTTTTGATTGGCTGGTGGTTCCTGGCGCCTTCTGCAGGCCTGCTGCAGGCCTGCTGCCGGGTGACGTAGCAGCCTGTGATTGGCTGACCACCGTGCCTTTGTGTGGGATCCTGGAGGGGTCCAGAGGAGCTATTCTCCTCAGAGCTTTCCTGACTAGCATACCCTTCACATGTCCCTTGCCCCCTGTCTCCCGACTTCTACCTATAGAGCACTCTCTCTCTCTCTCAACTTCTTACCTCTCATTCTTCTACTCTATTTAATATCATAACTTCCCTTTGGTTCTGCACGATTTCATATATCGGCCATCGTATTATATGCTGAAGCTCTCAGATAACACATGTTTAGTTAGGCATTTTGGAAGGTTTTACCATTTATGTCTGTAGCGGTTTGACACACTAACGGTGTCTCCCTTTCTGTATCGTGGTGGTCTGCTGGGGGATTTAATGCTAGACTGGGATAAGGCTACTGGTGTTGTGATTTCCGATGTGTACCTGTGAACCTGTATGTGAACCTGTACAATCGCAACGGAGACGTGGGAAGCCTAGGTGGTCTTTCTGACTGTGTACCTTGTGAGTTTAGCACTGTGTTGCGAGTGAGGGCTTTTGCCTCTGCCACCCAACACTGTGCTAACTCGTTTGCTTTGACTTTGAGAGGGTCGCCAGGAGAGAACCAGATACTAGCGATCTGGATCTCTCAAGAGAGCACCCCGTCAATTAACGTAATTTGGCCGCACAGCCTTAAGGACTTCGCTAGGCTACGAGCCGCTTGCTCAGCCATTGTTTCCTAGCCTACTACATCCCAGCTAGACTTTATTCGCCTAGCAGACACCAGATTTAGATTATAAACTCTTTCTGTTATGTATGCATTATTATTCACGGCATTTATTAGTCTAGGTTGTTGTTGAGTTGCACAACCCTAGTAGGCTGTTTCGTTGATGAGGAAGTACTTCTTTTGCTGTTTGAGTTCCTACTATTGCGCAGTTATTATTCCCGTGCCAGTTAACCCTATATGTCCTTACAATTGTCACATCCTGTTCCTGCTTTATACTACAGTTCAAAATCCGATACGATCATCTTAACCTAGCATCAGACTTTCTTCAGAAGATTCCTGCTCGATGCTTTGGGACTTTCGTTCACTTTCTTTAGTATAGGAGTGACAGTTCATTATTGTTTAGAGTAACTTTAAATATACTTTCTTCTAGTTTGCATTAAATCATTGGAGTGATTTAATTAAGATCTCTATCTTTTCCTAGTATACCTTATTACCGTAATTGTATGTTGTTGTGATCAGGCTGTATCAGAGATCATCAGCCTGTAGTAGTAGTGCACTTATACTGAGTTATAGGATACCCCGTTATCGCAGATTTAACTCTGGAGGGTATAGGTGTTTTTGTGCGCCAGCATTATAAGTTCAGGGGTTGGATCTAGTGTTACCGTTGTGGCTGTGTGCTTTCCTAGTCCAATGATTAAGAGCCCTTGTTTTATACGAGCCCCGGTCGTAACATGCTCTGTGGGTTACCCACATAATTAATGTTCCTGCAGAGTTTGTGGTTGTTAATGTCGGCCATGAAGCTCCTCAACCACCCACCAATATAACAAAAACATGTTGGTTTTCCCAATAATGAGACTAATTTCCATTGCTGAAGCAACCGAAGCAGTCAGCCCAGACAATAATAACCCTTCCCTTCACCACGACAACTTCCAGGTTAGGCGAAACGGCATATACACAAAGAAGAAATCGATCATCCCAAGCACAACATTCAATTCCTTCAAGATTCTTGCAGACAATTAAGATAATCATAATTAATGAAGTCTGACGCGTAGGAGATTCTACCTGTATTAGTAGACCAGCCAAGGAGCAAAATTGTGACTTTTACCTGCATGGAATGTTAATAGCAGGCACCCATGCTAAATCAATCAGTCATAGGTCAGACAGAAATACTAGGATGGATGCCACTAAAAATGTTGACCTTAAAGGTCAAATCAAGGTCATTTTGTGGCCGAAAAAGGTCAAATTTCTAAATCATCTAAACATAGTCATGTTATACATCAAAAGAAAGGTATGGAAGAGACAAACATTTTGGTACTCTTTTTAGGTCAGAAAGTTGACCTTAAAGGTCAATTGAAGGTAATTTTGTGGTTCAAAAAGGTCACATTTCTAAATAATTCAAATATAGTCATGTTATATAACAAAAGAAATGTATGGAAGAGACAAACAGTTTGGTACTATTTTAAAGTCAGAATATTGATCTCAGAATAGCTGGTCTCCCTAGCTGGGAGATTGTAATAAGTCCAATAACCTACCTGAGTGCTCCAACATCTAATGTTCGTGAAATTCTATTACGTACCTTCTACCTGAGTGCTATTGATAAAGAGCAATCACAAATCTAATAGACAACAAAAACTGAAACCAGGAGACCTTGTGCTCTCAAGAATTCACGACAGGGCTGATAAACTGGACCCTCTGCTCGAAGGCCCCTATTGTGTGATCAGTATATGCCACAACATTGCAGTCATTAGACATCTGGAGAAAGGTAAAGAATCCAGGAGTAGCATTAACCACCTCAAATTAGTGCACAGAAACTTAAACTGTGTCCAAGAAAATATGGACAAAGATATCACCCATCAACCGATCCCCTGATAAAATCCTACAAGCCCCGACCCATGATTATAATCTTAGAACTAGGAGTGTAAACAATGTTTTAGTGGATAATACTTCTATAACTCAACTTCTGTTTCAGAATAATATTAAACCTAATATCTTCTACTCTTAATACACCAAGTCTGCCTATATATCTATTTAACTATGTATTTATCTTGTGAATATATTTAGTGTTCTCTTGGCCAAATTGTTGTCCATTATTTATTTTTGCATAGATATCTCATATTTCATGTTTAGATGTGGCTACTCCCAGCGTTCGCATTATCTAAAAGCGTTCGCATTGCTCCTTGTGTTCACTTTACTCCCTGTGTTCACATTACTCCTTGTGTCCGCATTATTCATAGCGTTCACATTTATCTCAATTTTTACTCAAATTTTACTCCCTTAAATCTCCAACTCCAAATATTATTTACACTCCCAAGTTATATATATTTTTTTTTACTCCTCTATAATATTTACTATTATTTTTATACTCCTTTTAAACCCCCAGGAAGACCAAGGTCAGAATCCAAACGAGCTAGACTTAGGAACAAGAGAGGACTTATTGATGCAGGAGGTTACCTGTTGTCTTCTCTCTTCGGGACAGCTACTGAAGACCAAGTGAACGCCATCGCTGATAAAATCGGTGAAGTAGAAAATACCCTCAGAAGTTAAGAAAAGTTAGTGGAGATCCAAATAGACACTATTAATGAAATCTCTACTCATGTTAACGACTTACAATCTCTCATGAGTAAAGCGGAATCTACCATTAATGAACGCTCTGATATTACCTCATTTCTTGAAAACATTCTAGAAATCTCTACCCAACTTGACAAAATTTATTTTATCTCTATGAAATTAGAGTCAGACTTTAGTAGACTCTTAAACGCCCTCAACGATGCTGAACACGGTATAGTGAGCTCAGATCTTCTTCCCTTGAGTAGTCTGAGGAAAATCATCACTCAGGCCGGCAATGACTTCCGCCTCTTACCAGTGTTCCCGCTTGACCAAATTGAACTCTTATATGGATATATAGATGTCCACATGTATAACTATGAATATATGCTTATTATCCCATTTGCATCATCCATTTCTTTCGCCCATTACAAGATCACTCCTTTCCCCTTTTTCCTCAACAATCAATTAGTTTCTTTGGACAACTCCTTCAGCAACTTGTTCATCTCCACTTCCGAGAATCACCACGCCTGGTTGGATGATTATTCATTCTCTACTCTCTGTCACTCCCCTATTATATCCCAGGCCATTTGCCCAGCCTTTGCTCTCAAGTTAATCCCCTTCCATGCTGACGGCTGTGCTAGTGCCTTGATTCACAATAATTCCATTATAGAACATTGCCAGTTCAAGGAAGTTGCTAAGAAACCCTTCTATCATGCTCATGTGTCTCACTCTCATCACCTTTATTTCCCTTCTGACACCACCATCTCCATCTCTTGTCAGAATGATATTCCATCTTCTGATCAGGTAATTTCTGGTCTCATCATTATCCCTGACACTTGCTCTATCACCTCTTCCAAGGTAACCATTTACCCCACAAATTACCACCTTACTGAACATCAACTATACAACTTGAACGATATGTTTCTCACTCTCCCAAATATCTCAGCTAATATATCTAAACTTCACATCAACTCACCTGATTTAAAAACCTTCAATTGATCAACAAGTCAATTCTACCTATGGATTTTGTTAAATACTATCACCCTTACATTGCCATCCCAGCGATTGGTACTCCTATGCTCTTTATCATCATCATCCTAGGTGTCTCTTTCAAGGTCCATATATTCATCATATATGTAAAATGAAAGCACATTGAAAAAAATAATAATGCTTTATATCGTAAATATATTTCTCGCCTGAGTCTTCGCATTGCTGCTCTTGAAGCCCACGCGAGGAATAGAGCACTTTAGGTTCTTTCTTTATTTTTTGGGGGGGATATATTTCTTTATTTGTATGTATATTAATATCGTCAGTGGAACAACTTAGAGTATTATTTCTTTCCACTGTCAGATGTTAAATTGTATTACTATATAAGTTTACACCTGCCATGTGTAATATATAGCAGTTGTAATCTTCTCCTTATACTCAACTATATATTTATATTATTTAACATAAACCTTTATTCTAATTTGTTGGTAGCTCACACCCTTGATCTAGGTCTAATGGACAATTTTGATACGGGGTGATGTGTCAACAGACTAGTATTTTTTTTTTTACCATAGTTGATCATGGTGAGATCAATTCTTTTACCCCCCTGCGAATGTAGTATGACATTATAAGCCCTACATATATATTGCTATACATATATCTCACTGCTTATATGCCTTTATCCCTGTAACTTCTAAACTCTTAACATTCTTATTAAACATTCTTCATTTATTGAACTCCCTATAACTTTATCTATCTCTTTAACATAAAATATATTTGTTGATACTTCCACTTAAATCAACACCCATTTCCTCTGTAAATGTAAACTGTATAACGTATTTATCCGGTCATACGTCATACCAGAATGCTGAGTTAATGCTGTGTTGCTTCAGCATCCTTGAACCCAGGCGATGCCTTCTTACTCAGGCATCTTCAGTTAGACTTGAAGAGACCTCAGCCAGAGAGAGTCAGAGCTCTTTACTCCCTCTAGACTCTAGACTCAAACTCACCCTCTATAGCCAAGCTCCTATATCCCCTAGATATATTAGACCACACAAGTCATATATCACCTTGCTCCTCAGGCTTTTATTACAAGCCTTATCATATATCTGTACTTATATACCTGTACGTTTATACTTATTATCACTTATCCAATAATTAATGTGTTGTGTTATTACCTATAATCCCCTATATACTCAACATATTATAGTAGGTCATGTAGGTCAAAGTCCACCCTAGTATTTCTGTCTGACTTTGACTTATTGATTTATCATGGGTGCCTGCAGCTAACAATCCATGCAAATAAAAAAATGGTAAGCCTTTTTGCTTCTTAGTTAATCTACTTTAGCATTAGACAAATGCATATATTTAAAAACAAAATTATATGTGTATTCAATATGTACTTGACAGAAATAATGTTCAATCTGATGAATTACAACAGTCAATAGAATCGCAACCACAGGCATTTGTACATTTCAGATTTTTGTTTAAACAAGTGCATCTAGCAGTATTGCACTTCTTTTTGCAAGAGCAGGTCACCAGTTCGAGGCAGGACTGTGGTACAGGAGGTAACCTAGCCCATCGAGGTGTCAGACAACCTGACTCCTTCTTCCAAGCATCTGTGGGCAATGTCACAACAATAGTTTCCTTCTCTGCCTGAAGCCAAATATTGGCCTGGTAGTTTGCACGTTGCACATGAAGCTCCAGAGAATCACGTGTTGGAGGGAGCAATTCCAGGCCTTTCTTTGCCTTGCTGAACATGTTCAATCTTGCACTGTCAACTGTTTGCAGCCCTGGACATCCATAGAGGTTGCAAACAAACTGTTCAATAGGTCCAAGCTCACCATCACGACCAATCCCTTCTACCAAACGTGGGTTTTTCAACAAAAAAATCCAGCAGGTCTTTTTCCCATATCTACTGAATGAAGAGGTTGTGTCGCAGCCTGTGAGTGCATGAAAACTCAAGAGGTTATTCTTCACTGCATCAGGAAATGATTTTGCTACTTGATGAATGGGAATGCACTTCTGTTTCTTTGCAGTTCCAGAGAGCATCCAGACTTCACTTGCTTTTGGGGCAGTGAAATGCAATAGGAGAAGCATGACATCAGTGTCTCTGCACTTCACAAGACTTCGTTGATAGCCCATATCCACTGCTTCAGAGGCATGAAGAATCAACCTTGTGTCCGCTTCTTCATGATTCCCATTAAGTTTGAGGTCATCTATGGATCTCTTGGTTGATTTTGCCCCAGTGTGGTCCATGAATCCACCTCCAGTTACCATCTCGTATTCTTCTGGAAGATCTTTGGTTGTGTGAATGATCCTTTCAGACAGGAAATGTGCCAGGTCTGCCTTATTTTCATCCATAGCAACAAATTGGCTCCAAACTTGAGGCAGTGGAACATCTGGTCCATCTATCAGCTTTCGAATAGGCTTCTTCTTGTTAACTCGTTTTGCTCTGGTACCAGATTTGATTGAATTCCCACCCAGATATCGATCAAACACAACATCAACTTGTGTCGTAATATCTCCAAAACAGCGTGTAACTGAGCGAATAAAAGCAGCACCATAGTCTCCAAATGTCTGACATCCATGAGGCTTTCCCATAGCTTGGATGAGTGCATACCCATCAATTAGAAAACAAGTCTTCATGTCAGATTCTGGAAGTTCAGTAGTAGTTTCAATTTTGTTCATCAAAACACTTATCAGTTCTGCTTTATTGGTTGAATTCATTTCTCCTCCAGTGTTTGCCAGGGAAAGTGGGATTGGTGACAGTTCATGTTTCAGGATATTTGTCATTGTCACTGTTCTACCTGCAGTCACCGCATTCAAAAGACGTTGAAGCAATTTTCGGTCTGCTTTAATAGTCTTTTGCACATTCTCTTTACTTGAGACAGTTGCTTTGTAGATATTTGCAAATGTTTTGGACCGATTTTTTGAGAGCGGATAATGAAATCTCACTTTCTGATCCACTAATCGCTCTGTCACATTAGCCAGCATTTGCCTCTTTCCTCTGTTTTCAGCAGTCGGAAGATCATTGGCTATATCTTCTGGAGCGGTATCCTTTGTTGCCAGTGACACCAGGGGAATGCTTGACTCAGAAATAGGTGGTCTATTGTCAGATTGTGTGTGAACTCTGAAAACATCA
Source organism: Lithodes maja (assembly GCA_037953745.1). Classification (NCBI taxonomy): domain Eukaryota; kingdom Metazoa; phylum Arthropoda; class Malacostraca; order Decapoda; family Lithodidae; genus Lithodes; species Lithodes maja. The sequence continues at coordinate 44,181 of JBAKBP010008062.1, forward strand.
AATCTTGTGAGCTGTGACACCAATTTTCTCACATCTTCAGTGTCACGTGTCATCCGGCTTGGACGGCTATCAGAACGTATAAAAACCTCTTCTTCGTCATCTTCCAAGTTGAACAAAACTTTCATATCCTGTGTGGTGCGTGACTGTTCTGACCATGTGATACAAAATTTGTCCCTTGCTTGGTCATTCCTGGTTATTCCAATTATTCCATTGTGCATCTTGCATGTTTTATTGATCCATTCTGTTGCCTGGTCCACAGGAACTTGGTTGAAGCGCTTTTTGGTCATCTTCACAACAAAGTTACCATCTATGAATTCAGCGTGAACTTCAGGAGCTGATTTCTCAAGAAGCTTCATATCTGAATAATAGATAGCTCCCCATCTTGCATAGTTTGTGTGGTCATAGATGGTGAGCCACGGCAGCATGGCAGAAAAAGACTCCCAAGTGAAGAATCCAATTACCATCTCTCTCTGCCCTGATGAAGTCCAAAAGAATCTCAACCATACTCATGTAGTCCAGCCACAACTTGTAATTAGGATTGCTTAAGTACTTTTTGTCAAATTCACTCAAGAGTCCTTTCACATTGTCACTGAGAACATCAGAAAGCTGGCCAACTGCATTGTGGAGTGAATTTCTGTCAGTAGCAGCCTTGTTTTTACACTTATCAGCCACATTCTGGGAAAGTGTCGAAACCTGCGAAGAGAGCTCCTGTTCAGTTTCAATGATCCACGATTTGAACATTGACAACTTTATGTGCCACAGAGCTTCATAGGTCAGCACATGTCCTCTCACTGCCCGGTAGTATGCTTTTCCATCCAGCATGGTTTCAGTTGTGTTGGTTCCATACAAGCCAGATTCTGTCCACAGGTCATCCAGCCCAGCACTCTGCATGTGCTGACCGATCGCTTTCAAGAAGTTGAAACAGATATGAAGGCCACCCATCAGAAAAATTACATTCTCAAACTTAGGATTTGCCCAAACAATTTCCTTGCCTCTGCTGTACAATGGTTGATCTGCCGTGATAATGGTGTATTTCTGTCCCATGTGCCTTGAAATAGCCCTGAAGCGATTGATCACTGTTGTGATAGCATTATCATCCACTGGTGCCTGAAGAATGGGCAACATCCCTGCAGTAGTTACTGGAGGGTCAACAATGCTTGTGGCTTCGTTCATTGCTCTCCAACCAGGAACGGAAGGATCATCTTTGTCATCACAAATCCTGGACACCAACCAAGTCAAATCCTTCACTCGTGCCTTCTGTCTTTCTTCATCTTTTATTTTGTTCCAAACCAATCCACTTATTATTGGAAGCACCAGTGTATGATGGTGATGATCTGTCTCCTGCTGGCATAGTTGCATGGTCAAGTGTCTGAAATGCCTGTAAAGAATCCGGTTTTATTGCTCTTGATCTCTGGATGCGTGTTCTCTCATTCCTCTGCTGCGGTGCTGGTCCTCTCTGCCACACCAACATCTGTGTGCAGTGAAACGTATTTTTGCCATCTAGAGTTGCTTCCAGCACATCAATGTTGTTGCATGAGCAGTGGATCATTCGCTCTTTGATTATATTGTCTGGAATATAGACGTTGCCATTTTCCACAAATCTTTGAAGAATGTTTTGAGCTATCGATGTATCAATTCTTCGAACTGTATCAATACCAATGGTATGGTTCGCTGCATGGAAGAGATTCAAAAGTGCCTCAGAACGTGTAGCTTGGTGGAGTGCAAGCCCTAAACCAATATGTTTTGGTGTCAACTTTCGTTTCCTAGATACTGCATACACAATGTCTTGAGCAATGCTGCACACACTCTGCTTGATAATGTTGTCTTCTTCAATTCCCTCATGAAGATCATCCGCATCACTGAACAGTAAACGTAGAAATAGATACAAGCTGTTTGGGATAACTTGTGCAACATGTTCTTGATCAAGTCCTTGCCAACTGCTGGAATGACCAGGACTGTCTGAGAGATCTTTTCTGATTCTTAGTGCCACATGTACCATTTCTTGATAGATATTTCTTGATTAAATCCAACAGTACCAACATCTTCATTGTCTGTGGATTCCGAATCTGAGGATAAACCACCACGATGATGACTTCTTGATAATGACTCTGATATAACGAAGTTAGACTTTTCACCAGGGTACATTATTGGTGCTCTATTTGAAAGAGGTTTGACATATCCTGCCTTTGAACCAAGCATTTTCTTAACCTTTTTGTAGAAGGTGGTTATTCTGGACTGGTAACTCTTACGAACAGGGATGTTTCTCTCAGTACACATGTCCTGGTATCTGCCCCACACAACTGCCGTGTCATAAGTCTTACCTCTTGAAAGCCCAATGTCTAAATCATAGCACAACTTCATCATGCACTCGTCCAGATCTGGTTCAACTTCTTGAGGCATTCCTTTAGTGCGTCGTTCGAATGTCACTAAGCAGGCCAGATGATACAGGCCATCAGCTGCCATCAAGTCACTGACACCAGAGAGTCTGACGGACATCACTGGATCAGATTTAGCTCGTTCAATCAGTGCTGTGGATTTATTTGTAGTTTCTACCCGGTGAAGTTTCTTGCTTGAGATCTGTGCCTGGCAAAACATACAGAGCTTCCAGTCAATAGTTGTCAGAGAACTTCTTCTTGTTGGAGCTGTGCTGTTTGAGCTGGTAGATGGTTTAGATGCTGGTTGTCGCCGATTCCGTAGTGTGTCCAGTTTGCTCTCCGAAATAAACACAGAATAGCAGGATTTGTGCCACCTAATTTCGAGAGAGTTAAAATTATCCAACGAGAGTCCATCTAGTTTGTCCAGCACGTCTGAATACATAATTATGGTCACCCAATTTCCTTCTTTGTTGTGCAACATCTTTGGTTCTGTTTTTTCCATCGGTGGAGGCTTGCCGAAGGTCGCCTGAACTGCCTTCACAAAAGAAGCACACATTCTTGTTTTTAGAGTCCATGTGTTGCCTCTTTGTGGCCCTCCTGCTGGAATCTTCACTCATAATTCTTGTTTTATCAGTTCACAGCCTGCAAAAGAAATTAAAATTTTAATTCAGTTGCATACAGTAAACTGTATACTGCATACAGTTTATACATTCTAATATTGTATGCAGTGTATAGAGTTTAAAATTGTAGTCTCAAAATTCAGCTTGGCCATACATTCATTTTGATATTTAACAAAATGGCATTGAATTGACCTTTAAGGTCAACAATCTGACCTACAAATAGTACCAAACTGTTTATCTCTTCCATACCTTTCTTCTGATATATAACATGGCTATATTTAGATGATTTAGAAATTTGACCTTTTTCGGCCACAAAATGACCTTGATTTGACCTTTAAGGTCAACATTTTTAGTGGCATCCACCCTAGTATTTCTGTCTGACCTATGACTGATTGATCTAGCATAGGTGCCTGCTATTAACATTCCATGCAGGTAAAAGTTTTTTTTAAAGCCTTTTTGCTTCTTGGCTGGTCTACTATATGGTCCGAGGCCAGCTGACCGAGTTTTGTGGCAGGGTGCCAAGGAGCAGGAAATGTTTCTGCATCCCAGGTGTGGGCCTAGAGATGATAACACTGCTGCTATCGATGAGGTCTCAAATTTAGCAAATGACACTCTACTTCATTCACACAGGAACTAATGACATAAAGCAGACAATGTTGGAAGAACTCCTAGAAAAGTACCGAAAATGTATCTTACAATTTAAGGACAAGTTGAGTCAAATAATGATTTCTGGTATCCTTCCCAGGATTGAAGCGGAAACCATTTTCTATTACAGGGCCTTCAGCCTAAACATCATAATTAAATCCCTATGTCTAAAAGAAGGGATAGCTTTTGTCACTACCTGGAATGATTTATATCAGCAACCACATCTGTTTGCTACAGACGGTCTCCACTTGAAGCAAGTGGGTTCAGCTCATTTTGGCCAAATCCTAAATGATGCAGTTCACGTTTATCATTGAAAAAACTTAGTTGGTCGGGAGCAGTCAGGCGAGCCAATATAATACATCAAAATCAGTGCATGACTTCATTTTCGCAACGAAAATATAAAGTACATAAAGTAAATTTTTCGCAAATGCTTGTAGTATACATAATACATTCTTGGACCTAAAAGAAATAGTTCTCACTGAAAATGTTTGACATAATTGGTATTTCCGAGTCCTGGCTAAACACTGAGAAGAACGACTATTTAGCAGAGTATGCTATTTAACCCCTTAGAGCGGCCTGGGTGGTCTATTTGACCGGACCGCCCAGCGTTTTTTTTTATTACCCTAAATAGGGTAGTTTGCAGGCTCATTTTCATGCCTAAATAAGCCCCAGAGCGTAAAACAAGTATCTATCTCTGAAAGGGCGTAAACAGAGCTTTCCAATGACACCCGAATCATCCTTGTACGACCATTGGTTCTCTTGCAACAATCGAGCAACACGAGTGCAAAAACCCTATAATTAGGTAGTTTCCTTACATAATTCCCTGTGTAGCGAGTGAGAGAGGGAGGGTGAGGATGGGATTCATGTCAGTACCACCGCCACGGTGGTCTGGAGCAGTCATAGGGTTGCTACGGTCCTCCCACCGCTCATCTCTCTCTCTCTCAGCACCATTACGTGGTGAAAATGGCACACGACACTAGTCGTGAACCGCCACTTAGACCATATTTATTTCACACAACATAAGTTGTGCGCCGCCAAAGAAGGGTTACATAAACAACCCTATTTAGGGTAAAAACACCCCGCTGGGCGGTACATATAAATTACCGCCTAGGCGCTCGTAAGTGTTAACCACACAATAGTGTTTTTTTTGGAGACTTTGACTTACCAGTACCAAAATGGGGTGAACTCCTGACATCTCACTCAGGTTCAGACTTGTTCACTAATTTGTTAGAAAGTTCACTATACCAATTTGTTGAATCTCCAATGCAAGGAAATTATGTCCTTGATTTAATGTTTGCTACAAAGGATGACTTGGTAAACCAAGTAATAGTAGAAGAATTTAGTACAAGTGATCATTAAATTATTACTTCTAACATTATAATTTTATTCACTAGCAATAAAACTAACGTTAGCCATGATAATGTACCTAACTTCAAGCGAGCAAATTTTCACAAAACTCAGAGATATTCTTAACAAAAAAGATTGGAACTTCATGAACTTCATGAAATAGAGATACAAATGTGATATGGGAATCATTCACAGATAATAATGCCATAGTAAGCTGCATGCCTGCAAAACAAAATTTTGTTCAATCCGTAATGATAACCAAAGTGGTGGAACAAGAAAATTAAAGAATGTTTGTCAGCAAGAAAACCGATCATGACTCACTTACTAGACCAAATAACGAAGCTGATAGTTTTAACTACATTACTCTTCATCGAAAAACCGAAACTCATCAAGCAAAGTAAGAACAAATCTAGAATCACGTATTGCAAACTTTTAACACCTAACGAGCGGCCTAGGCGGTAAATAATAGGTAGCCACCAGGGGGGTGTTTTTACCCAAAATAGGGTTGTTTACGTGATCATTTTCATGCCTAAATAAGACCCAGAGGGTAAAACAAGTATCTATCCCTGAAAGCGTATAAACAGAGCTTTCCAATGACACCCCAACGATCCTTGTACGACTGCTAGTTTTCTTGCAACAATCGCGCAACACGAGTGCAAAAACCATGTAATTCGGTACTTTCCCTAAACAATTCACTGTGTAGCGAGAGGGTAGAGGAGGGTGGGATTCATGTCAGTTGGTCCACCGCGGTGGTCTGGAGCAGGCATACGCTCGCTACTCTCCTGCCACCACTTGTCTCTCTCTCTCAGCAACATTACGTGCTGAAAATGGCCGCCACATAGTCCAAATTTCTTTCACTCGACATATGTTGCACGCCGTCAGTTAAGGGTTAAGCAAGGTAAAACCCCAAAGAATTCTATGGATTTATCAGAAGCAAAAAGGTAAACACTTCATCAACTGGACCACTAGTTAATGTAAGCGGTGTTCATGTCGATGATGAAGTTCAAATGAGTAACACCCTAAGCGACTTTTTAGCATCTGTCTTTACGAAAGAGGATCTGAACATAATTCCTCCTCACATTTTACTTCATTTAGATAATCAGGACATTCTAAGAAATATCGAAATTATAGAGAAAGATGTAATAAAAAGCATAAACACACTTAAAGGTAATAAAACTCCCGACCCGGATAAAATTACCCCGCAAGTTCTCAAAGAAATAAAGGGCAAGATTTCTAACCCGTTAAATCTTCCTGTTTAACAAAACAACAAAGAGTGGCATTATGCAAGATGAATTGAAACTTGCTAATGTAACATTCATCTATAACAAATAAACAAATCCCTACCTAGTAACTATCGTCTTATCAGCTTGACTTCTATTACATGTAAAATACTAAAAAAAAAAATACTCAAGACAAAATAGTAAATTATCTAGAAGAAAAGAACATTATATAAGATTCCCAGCACGATTTCCGAAAAAAACGTTCATGCTTAACCCTTATTTAGCGGAGTCGGACTTAAGTCCGAAACGAGAAAATTGGACTAAATGGCGGGGTCGGACTTAAGTCCGTGGGCGTATTCCCGCCCTAATTTAGGTGGAAAGCGAAACTTGGTGGTCAGGCGGTGTACTACAAGGGCCCACCCACACATCCCCACTGCGTGACCGTGACTAAGTGACCCTCAAGCAGCCATAATGGAAGGTCAAGATTTGCCTGTATTCGATTCGGTGGCCGCCATCCCTAGTGTGTCGCGCCACCCTACTAACCACACCCGGCTTACCACCCAGGAACTAGATCATGCTGAACTCTTCAGAACTTTCTAATAAGCTGTTGGATGAAACCGTCGAAGGTCTGGGTGAGAGTTTTGGTAGTGTGGATGACTCGGAAGACGAAAATAACCCGATCATAGGCTTTCACCCCAAGCATAATTTGCGTGGGGTGGATGTTGTGGTTGATATTGGACAGACCCTTGAGCAAATTGGAGACGTTCCTGACGAAGAACATACTGGTGTGGGTGTTGGTAAGTACAATTTATATTTTATAATTGCTTGAAAATGTGATTGCAAGCATTTTATCACCTTACGAGCGGCTGGTGGAGTATACACTGTGCCGCCCAGCGGGTTTTTTGTTTTACCCTAAATGGGGTTGTTCCGTGCTCTTTTTCATGCATAAACAAGACCCAGAGCGTAATACAAGTATGTATCCCTGAAAGTGCGTAAATTGAGCTTTCCAATGACACCCGAACCATCCTTCTACGATCACTGGTTGTCTTTCAACGATCGTACAACACGAGTGCAAAAACCCTAAAATACGGTAATTTCCTTATATAATTCCCTGTGTGGCGAGCGGTCTTGAGGTAATTTATGCTCCTAATCACCGCTCCGCGCTCTCTCAGAGCACATTACGTCCTCAAAATTGCACTCTACAAGAAATTTCCTTTGCATTTAATAGCGTATTATTTGCAGGCGTTCGGTAAATTTCTTACGTAAATTTCTTACAACGAAAGATTGAATATTTGTGCTTGGCATTATATGATTGTGGGGAACAGATGTAGGCCTACCGTATATATTATGTTTTCATATATATGATACATATGTAACATTTTTATATTATCACGACTCTCTCTCTCTCTCTGTCTCACTCTCTTTGTATGTATTCCTTTGTATTCTCTTTGTCTGATGTAGGCCAGGGCACGCCCCTAACTAATCTCTTCCCTCCCAGGGGAAATCACACCTAGCAGATGTTTTTTACCTCCCCTCTCTCTCTGTCTGTCTCTTCCTCTCTGGGTCTACCTATACTGCATGTGACATTGAAATTGCCTGAGAGTTTGATTGCAAGCATTTTATAGCGTATTATTTGCAGGCGTTCGGTAAATTTCTCACGATAACCAGGGTGTATGGTACATTTCTCACGATAATACAAGCAACAACGAAGCTTGGCGAAGATTGTGGTCTACAATATACCTTTTTATAATTGCATGTGACCTTGTAATTGCTTGAAAGTTTGATTGCAAGCATTTTATAGCGTATTATTTTCAGGCGTTCAATAAATTTGATAAATATATCAAAATAAGTCCTGTGGGACTATGAAATAGCTATTATTGGACAAAGAAAATATTTTGTTCATCCCTCCACTGGAACATCAACAACAATGTCAACAACGTATAGCCGTCGGCAATCGTAAGATTGAGTTGTAAAGATTCCAGGACGAGCTCAATAGAAAATGAATGAATGAAATGAATGAGTGTGCAGTACTGCCAATACGTATAGCGACTTCCGCTAGATCTAGAGACCTTTACTTCGATCTAGCAGCAATGACTTACACTAGCGGTTTTGTTTTGAAATTTCAGAACAATTTCGAAGTGATATTATATGGATTTTGCCAATTCATATTTCTAGTGGTATTTATCATGTCTTACATCTAACAATATTTGCTAGCGGATTTAACTTCAATTGGTAACCCTCCCGCTCGAGTCGGCTCCAAGAAAATCGATAATGGTGGCACTTTACTAAACAGGTGATAAACAAAACCGCATGCGGATCGGTTTGGTGTATCGGTATTATGGTAAGTTGGCTACCTACTATTGTTTATACGATATAGTAAGTAATGATAAGTAAATTATTATATATTATATATAAAACAAAAACAAAATTCCTGCAAAGCAAGCGAAACAGAGAGAGAGAGAGAGACAGGAGGAGTGAGAGAGATTAGAGAAAATAGAGAGATTGCAAGCATTTTATAGCGTATTATTTGCAGGCGTTCAGTAAATTTCTTACGGTAATACAAACAATGAAAGATTGAATATTTGTGCTTGGCATTATATGATTGTGGGGAACAGATGTAGGCCTACCGTATATATTATTTTTTCATATATATGATACATATGTAACATTGTTATATTATCACGACACTCTCTCTCTCTCTCTCTTGTCTCTTCCTCTCTGGGTCTACCTATAGCCTACATTTATAATTGCATGTGACCTTGAAATTGCTTGAGAGTTTGATTGCAAGCATTTTATAGCGTATTATTTGCAGGCGTTCAGTAAATTTCTTACGGTAAAACAAACAACCAAACAACGAAAGATTGAATATTTGTGCTGCACATCCCTCATACGAAATACCATTCCCACCGTATAGAGAGAATACAGAAACTGAACTGAAGAAAGAGTGAAAAAGATATAATAATACAGAAATATTACAAGCAAATAAATGAAATAGAGGGATTAGTTAGAGAAAATAATAATGAGAAATACATAATACGGATGAGGAAGAGAGAAAGGGAGCGCGAGAGAGGGAAAGTGAGCGAGCCAGAGAAAGACAGACAGGAGTGAGAGAGATTAGAGAAAATAATAATGAGAATTACATAATTATACGGATGAGGAAGAGAGAGAGAGACAGAGAGCGCGCGAGAGAGGGAAAGCGAGTGAGCCAGAGAGAGAGAGAGACAGACAGATAGACAGGAGTGAGAGAGAGAGAGAGAGAGAGAGAATACAGAAATAAGGAGAAATAAGAGAAAAATAAGACCGATTACCAAAGGAATAGTAGACGCGCGAGAGGCCGAAGTCAGGCCAAAGCGGACGCAACCGAAAGCGCCCGGGGAAATAGACCAAAAAGTACCTCCTCTTCCCACCCTCCACACTCATTCATAACATCCATTCATAGACTTATATGGGGAGACGAAGAGTTGCTCTTTCCAAAAATGATCGTTTCGTTCGCATTGGAGCCATAGTAAAGGCGCTAGGGCGAGTGAAATTGAGCTGAGTGGTACAGTGTAAAATACCTTACCACCCGCTAAATAAGGGGGTGTACTACAATTTCCCCCAAAAAACATGTTTTTGCGCGCTCACGCGCACGCGGTTGGACTTTGAGAGTTTTCAACCATCGGCATGGGTGCGTGGGATACTTACACAGTTCCCATACAAATCTGAGCCCTCTAGGTGCCATAGGACCGAAGTAATTGGGACCGGAGTAACACTGACGCAAACGTTGCGTCGCTGGGGTTTAGTGTTACATACATTACCGACGCACTGTTTGCGTCGCTGGGGCTCAGTGGGTTAATGTAATAACAAGAGAAGTTCCTGTTGCAGATGTAAACCAAACACACAGTCCACTACCTTCATCACGACCATATTACTCGGGCCTCCTTCAAGACATATCACTCAACAGTTTCATCTGGCTGAACAAACTCTCTTAGGAAGCCAACCAAGCTGCATTGTGGATCTAGTTTCCATTGGGGTAACATATTTTTAGGTTCTTATATATTATCTTTCTTCGAATCCCTCTTCTGTTTCTCTCCCTCGTCTTCCTTTTTTGTGTTATCGTTCACGCTTGCGCCATATGTAAATGTATATTATTATTGCCCTGTGTATATGACATCTTGTGGAAACAGTTATGCATAGAGTATCCTGTATAATTGAATTGAAGTCATAATTTTGTTCCGGTTCGTTCGGATCACTCTGTCTTGGGGTAGCTTAAAAGAGCGATTTAAACTGAGGGGTGTAATTTTTTCGGTCAAAAACAAAAACAAAAGAATTATGAAGTTTCTAATAATAAAAAAGTAGGTGTAAAGTTTTCGCATAACTAAAAAAAAAAAAAAAACTCTGCGACCTAGAATTCTGCAAGTAGTATTGAATCTCTTAGGTAAAATCGGTATATAATTTATATATATATATACACTAAATGTTTGTTATACTCACAGCCGGATTTGAACCACCGACAGTCAGAATAAGTGCCCATACTTTAATCCGCTATACCACAGCGTGATAGAGGATACTTGTGTGCAGTGGATTAAATGATAGACACACGTCCTGACTGTTGGTGGTTCATGTCCGCCTGGGAGTATATATATATATATATATATATATATATATATATATATATAATTACATTTATGATTGCATTGAATCTTAACCATTGGAATATATATCTATAATATGGTCAGCGTAACATTATTTTGTAGCATTTTGAATATGGTGTAATTCAAATTTAGAATATATAAAAGAAAGAAATAGTGACCATAATCTGTGACCTTCACCATTCACCTTGATCTTTGAATAACAAAAACAAAAAATTTGGACAATCGTTGCATTAACCAACCGAATTTGCCGCAAAATTTGGTGACAATTCGTAACCCGTTCAGTACAGTTCTGTTAGTTTCATTTCATACTGGATATTAAGACTTTTTGTATTTATTTTATGAAGGGCCTCCATAAAATTAGCAGGCTTTCAACTATCTTAATTAACCCTTTTTACTACCACAGATCCTTCATACGCTCCACAAAATCGTCTAATTATAGCTAGAATATAATAAACAAGACGTCACCGGTACACAACGGGTTAAACAGTCTAGGAAGAGTTTAAAGAAAATTATTAACACTCTTCTTTTGTTCTTTGGCGTTGACCTTTAACCTTAAGTATAATATATATTGTTACGTATCTTGATTCAAAAGTGGTTAACTAAATAAATAAAGATAGAACAGTTATGAAAGTAGCAAACAGCTGAAGACCAATAGAACGTAAAATATTAAAGTTTGTTATGTTGTTACTTGCTTTCCTTTAGTTGTTGGGACAGTTATCCTTTGATACACTTCAATTATATTTAATCAGGAAACTATTTAAAGTTACATTGAATGTTTAATATGAAATAGGCTATTAATTACGAATACAAAAAGTTTGGTATGTAAGCAATGGTTTTTAAGTCACTAGAATATCTTGATTATCAGCAAAGTATTAAGATCTTTTTATATAATTAAGTCAAGTTTGTTAACCCTTTAAAGATTGTTTTACTGTTTCTATTATCTCGTTATTCTCTTAGTTTATTATTATTCTCTTTAATATTTTATCTTATTTGTTCTTTTTACTGAATGACATTGACTTAATAAAATATGGTAAGGAAATATACAAAGTCAAATATAAAATGGAATTGTATTTATAAACATAAATAATGTATTTTACAATTAATCAAAATAATAATCAATGAAAGATATTGATTTCAGGATCGTTTTGCATAAGTTCTGATTTCACTAAAGTAAAAATGAAAGCTTAGTAGGCTTAAGTAGACAATACGATTTATAGGACTTTTACAATGCCTATTAAGAATAACAAATAGCTTTTGTGACGCACCCAGTGTGTGGCAACGCAACCTGATTGTACTCCTTGGTACTCCACTGTACCGCCACGGTGCGGTACCGCTTTACCGCTGTACCGTGCTGGCTGCTTATATTGAGTGTGACAACGTATAACTATGTTCTTTGTATCTCTGCAAAGGTCTCGTCATGTGCTAACCAGTGGTGGGTTTTGTTTTAAGCCATGTCGAGACCTTCCATTTAATATGTAGTATCAATAGAGAAGTTGATAGATAGGACAATAGGAATTCAGAGAGAGAGAGTGAGTTAGACTTCAGAGCGAGAGGGTAGCAATGCGCCACGCTGCCGGGGGGGGGGGGGGGGGGGGGGTTGCCAGACGTATGGACCGGTTGGCAGCCCTGCGCTTATAGCTAGGTGCGACAGGGTTGGTAGTACATTGCCGCCTGCCTATGCTGCCTGGGCTGCCCATGTTGTCGTACAGCACATTGCCTGGAGGCTCGCTGTGTGCTCTATGACCAGGTTGCCTAGAACCTTTGAGATTCTAACATCCCTTGCCCTCTCTCCCAATTTCTCACGGTTGCACTCTTTCTCTCTGACGACATTACTCTCATTTCATTCTTCTCTCTATTTAAATGCATACCCTTCCCTTGAGGTCCTAAAGGAGTTTCAGCACTCACCTCTCGTATTACTCTTAGGACAAGCATATATTTACATGTATTAGATTTAAGGGGTTAATGTGAACAGCGATCTTCTTGATGAGGATAGTTGGTGAACGTTCTACATGTTCACGAGTTATATGCCCAGCTCATCATCCAATTTGTGACTAGACTAGTGCCATGTGTAAGAGCCCGACCATGCCCAGGAGTTGTCTGTAGAGGGGCGAGGACTTAGCCTTGATTTGCCTACCGAGCCAGGAGCGAGTGCAATACCAGAGACTACAGCTCGCTCGTAGTGCCGGTATAGTAGAGTAACGTAATTTATCTGTCCTTGTGTTCTCTGCAGTCTTTTCCTGGGTTCTCGCTTTCGGTGCTGGGACTCGTTGTTCCTGTGACTTGGCCTGCTAGCTAGAACACATGGGGATGATGAGTGGGTGATATCTTTATTTTACTATGCATTGCAGCTCTCTTTAAGTTTATGTATGTAACACTTTACAATACACATTACTCACACACAAGACAACACTATTAATACTTTCATGTATCAATTAACTGCACTGTCGTTTTGCTGCTGTGTCCGGAGTTCCGTTGCGTAGGGCGCATACGGACTCAGAGGGGAGACAGAGTGAGAGAAGCGAAGTAGCCTATGCGGTAGTAGGCTACCGGCGCAGTACTGTTGCCTGCAACCTTTTAGTTATTCCAAGTATAGATTCATTATTATAATAAGTGACTACTATTTATGTTCCTTCCATGTGTATTATTAGGTATCTACTGGATCATGAACATCTTGTATGCTACATGCTAGTGCATGTTAGTAGGGGACAGTTATTCTAGTGCACGCGCTTTCAAGTAGGCGTGTACATTTGTCATTTAGCATTTCACTGTCATACCTTTAGCCTGCTTCTATTCTACATTATTAGAGGCTTAATATTAACGTAGTTTCTTGAGTATTGCATTTCTTTAGTAATAACGTAACCTATAAATGTCTGAGGGAGTTTAGCCTCATAGCCTACCCCTGTTGTACACTTTCGCCGAGTTAAGGTACCTCGTTACCATAGACGATAACTCTGTAGGGCGTTGGTGCTTTTGTTGTCTGGAGCATATAGTATTTGGGACTGGAATCGAGCGTGTCGTTGTCACATAAGCCATTTCTGTCCTACGATCAAGAATCCCGAATATGTATTGCCGATCCAGCCGTAACACTTTACATAAAGTTAGGTAAGTATTAAACTTCTACAATGCTTAATTATTAATTTTGAATGACAATAGCTTTACATCAAGTCAGTTAAGTATTAACAGGTAAAGTACTCAATATGCAATCACAAACTATCTCTAAATCAAGAATTAATTTTAATCACCAAAATAATCACCAATCCAACATATATGATTCTCCAATCACAAAATCTTAAATCAATAATGAAGCTGTTTTCGACATATCTCTGGTTAATTAATGATCACGAGATCACGAGTGGTACGGGAACTCACTGAATTAAAATAGAAACCTATCTATACAAGTCTGTTCTCTCCATGCAGCTCTGTTCACCTCCCAGCTCAGAATGTGTCTGGTTTGAATTATCAAATCTCAGGCTTATATATCTTTCCCTGGCCAAGCTAATCCAATCAGAAGTCAGGAAACATGTGCCTAATCCAATAGGGGCCAGGCAGCTCACGTCGACCAATTACAGGTGAGAACAGGTAAGCGAGGCAGCATGAGTGGCGGGGCAGGAGGGAGAAGGGGGCTGGTTCCGCCCAGCCTCAAGCCCCCCATACAGTCGTTTCAACCCCACCCCCCCACCCCCTTACTGTGGAATGTGAGGATAGTCACGTAGGCCAGTGCGGGCTCTCTCTCTCTCGTCACGGGAACCAGCTCGAACCAGGTAGAAAGGAGTAGGGAGAACCAGCATGGGCGCTTTTCTCTCTCTCTCTCTCTCTCACACGCGTGCAGGGGTGGAAGTACAGGCACGTTCAACAGGTTGGTGTCTGGTCACACATCACATCTTGGTTATCTCCAGATGTCACACCTCCCCCGCTAGAAAAGAGTTCAAGAGGAGGAAAGTATATGACAAATTTTCAGACTCTTGACAAACAATCTGCCAACACATTCTGGACCCCCTTAATATGTTTGACATCTAAGGCGTACTCCTGCAGCAACAAGCTCCACCAGGTCAGTCTTTGATTCTTGTTTTGGAACTTGTGCAAAAACTTTAATGGGTGATGGTCAAGTATATACAGTAATGGAACCAGGGGCAGATTGAACATAAACACTAAAGTATTGGAGTGACAAAATCAATGCTAACAGTTCCTTTGCTATTACAGAGTAATTACATTGAGCAGAATTTAACTTTTTACTAAAATAGCAAACAGGAATCAGGGGCACGGAGAACAGGATAGTTAGATAGAATATATTTAGTAGCACTGAAAGCTTCCTCACATTCGGAGGACCACTCAAACTTCACATCCTTTCGGAGAAGATCTGTTAAAGGTGCTGTTAACCTTGAAAAATTTAAAATAAACCTCCTGTAGTATCCAATCATTCCTAAGTATCTTTGGATTTCTTTCTTATTGGTAGGCATTGGAAAATTCAAAATTGACTCTACTTTAGCTTGAGGAGGTGCAACCTGACCCTTGTCCTACTGTATATCAAAGATATTGGACAGTACTCTTAATGAAAGTGCATTTTTTTTAAAGTTCACTACAAGATTTTATTCAGCAAGGTTAGCAAAAAAGCAATCTGATTTGTTGGAGATGTTCTTCCCATGTATGGGAAAAAAGAAAGATATCATCAATGTACACAACACATCCAGGTACCCCTTCAGTCACCTGATGCATTAGGCGCTGAAAGGTACCTGGAGCGTTTTTCAGGCCATAAGGCATTACTTCACAGCAGAAGGCTTGATTATTTACCACAAAACATGAAATCTCCCTTGCTCGGGGTGTAAGAGGTACCTGCCAAATATCCTTTCATAAGGTCAATTTTACTTATATAACTGGCTGTGTCAATCTGGTCAATACAATCATCAATCCGTGGCAGTGGATAAGTATCATTTTTTGTTACGGCATCGACTTGTCTGTAGTCCATACAAAATCTATGACTCCCATCTGGCTTAGGCACAAGTGTGACCGGACTACTCCACTGGCTTAAGGCTCTAGTAATTATGGCATTGAACAACATGAAATCTAATTCAACTTGCAGAATACTCCTGCGCTGTGGTGAGACACGGTATGGGGATAATTTGATGGGTGCTGCATCCCCGACATCTATGTCATGCACGGCCAATGAGGTGAGCCCTGGAGTATCATGGAACACACTGGGAAACTGTGATAAAACATTAGCTTTCTCGGAGGGAAGATGACATAATTTAGTTGGTAATTCCCCCCATGCTACTGAATTACATTTAAAGTTGGATAGACAACAAGACAAGTCAAAATCGATGCCTTCAGGATCTGGGACTGTCTTCTGCGGGATCTGTGGGTAAGGACTACAAGCATCACCCGCACCAGGATGTCCACAGGTCCTTATTACTGCCACAGCAGGAGAATCTGGAGGAGAGGAGTCAGGGGCCCTATGATAGGGTTTTAACATATTTATGTGAAATACTTGCTTAGGCTTCCTCCTGTCTGGGGTAGCCACTAAGTAGTCAGTAACACTCACCCTTTTTACTACTTTATATGGTCCTCTAAACTTTGCTGATAATGGTTGGCCAAAAAGAGGAATGAGAACCAAGACCTCATCACCGGGCTGAAACTCCCTCACACAGGCTCTTTTATCGTACCATACTTTCATGGTGTCTTTAGCCACTCTTAGATTCTGTGCTGCAAAGTCGCACGAGGATCTCAGCCGGGTTTTGAACTCTGACACATACCTGGGGAGATTTTGGTTCCCTTCCTGGCCAACTAGGCTGTCCTGCAATAGCTGCAAAGGGCCACGTACCTGATGACCGGAAACTAGTTCATTGGGTGACAAACAACAGAAAAGGTACCCCCTTATCCCAATCACCTCCAGTTTCCTCACAATATTTTCTCAACATAGATTTTAGAGTTTGATGGTATCGTTCGAGGACCCCTTGACTCTCTGGGTTCTCGAACACTGGTAAGGGCACCAGAGGATGTACAGGCACCTTTTGATTAGGTGTTCCTGTCATCTGGCAGGTGTGACACACTCTACAGAACTCCACTACATCTGCACGCATTCCTGGCCAGTGAAAGTGGGCTCTAATGCGATCTAAGGTTCTCCTCACACCTAGGTGCCCTGCTAAGGGTATACTATGGGCCATTTCTAGTATATCTCTACGACAAGGTTTAGGAACTACTACCTGATGTACGTCCCATGCCCCGTCATCAATAGGTCTATGTGGCGGTCTCCACCTATGCCACAAAACTCCATTCTTCATATAAAAACATTCTCCCTTCTCGTTCTCACTCTCTTCTTCACTCACGGCACTGGCAGCTAACTCCTTGCACTCACTCTCATCTCGCTGCAACTCTACCAGGCCACTAGGACAATTAGGAGGGGTTTCATGATCATTTGGCTCAAGGTTAGCCATAAAAGTGTCAGACAGATCTACTTCAGTCTCCACATCAGGCACAGTTAGAGCATCATTCACTACTCTTTCATCCCTTTTTATATCCGAGGGAACTGCTACTTGGGCCATAGATCGAATGACAGCACACACTGGGAAAACCTTTGGCATCTCCTTCTCGAGCTCACCGGTCAGTGGCTCGTCAACAGGGGAAAGTGACAAAACTGGGTCTGGTCGGACCCTCTCACCAGCCACATCATTCCCCAAAAGGAGTGTTATCCCAGGCACAGTGATGTCCTGAGGCCTACACAAAGCTATACAGGCTTCACCCTTCAGCAAATCACACTCAATCTCACCATTCACCAAGTAAGCTGAAAATTGACCTCCAGCACCTCTCATTATTACTGATTCGCCAGTTGGGCATTCAGAATAAGGATTCACCATGAGCGTGCTAGTAGAACCAGTATCTCTCAAGATCTTTACCTCATGTACACAACCATTTAATTTCACACATCCAGATGAAATAAAGGGACGGTAGCTATCCTGTACTGATGGGGATACTAAGACAGGCTTAACCCTTGTGGGTTGTACCACACACGCTACTACACCGTTTCTTGTCTGATTTACGTTAGCTAGGTACTCCTGTGGTCGGGAGTCCTGCATCAAAGGCACATTTGGGTGGTTTTGGTTATTTGGAGAGGCAGTTACTGCGGCTACTGTCTCCCGCGGTCTCTCTGCTTTCTCTTTTGCCCAACATTGATTAGCTAAGTGGCCTCTCTTGCCACAATAGGTACACACTTTCTGGGATAGATTCCCCTTGTAAGCATCATTATTATTGGTTTGGGCCCCACCTCTGTTACCATTACCAGGAGTCACATTCTTAGTTGGGGGCGCAGTTTTTGTTTGGCTGGCATGGAGAGACGTGACAGATTTTTGCGAGTGTCTAGATTTATCAGATTTGTGATTGGAGAACTTATTATCATAGGGCTTCTTCCCACAAAATTTGTTGTTTAGTACATACGTATCAGCCATGTCTGCAGCTTCGGCAAGAGTGTCTACCTTTTTCCCTCTCAAATAATAGGCTACAGATGAATCTATCTTCCATAGGAAGTTCTCAAGCAAGATTAACTCTTTCAGACCCTTAAAATCAGTGACAGTTCTACTTGTTAGCCAGTTATTTAAAGCTTTGTTCATGGTCCTGGCAAACACTGTATGAGTTTCCTCGATTTGTTTATGAGTCTTTCTGAAAGTCTGTCTATATGCTTCAGGCAGCAGTTTGTAGGTTTTTAGAATGGCTGCTTTGAGACGGTCATAGTCTTGCCGAACCTCAGACTTCCCGACCTTTTCCTGTTAACACCGTTTGCAACATAAATGGCCACCGATCTCTTGTCCACCCCATACCCGTAGCAACCTCCTCGAACAACACAAAAAAGTCCTGAACATTGTCCTCAGTGAATGGGGGAATTACACTAGTCATGGTTAATCCCGGAGGGGGAGCAAGCACATTGTTTTCGGACTCTGTTTTAGCAGTTAATTGGGCCATGCGATATTCATGATCTAGCTGAGTTTGTTTTGCCTGTGTCTGCAGCTGAGCGTCTGCCTGGGCAGTATTTAATCTAACTAAATCCAGATATTGCTCAGGGGTAGATCCCTGTCACATCCCTCGCCACTGTGAAGCTGCGAGAGTTTCTGCTCTGCTCGACCCCTTGACTCTCTATAGCTCGACACACTTGAGTTGTTTTGTTGTGCCAGCCAGGGTCGACTATGACGTCTCGGTTGAGTGCGTCAATTGATTCATTTTGTATATTATTTAATGTTCTTAATAATAGATGGCGCTGTACTTGCCAATCTTCTGTTTTCTAGTTACCTTTCTGTACGTGTATAAGGGGTTCAGGCTGTGACGGAGGGTGTTGTAATTCCTCTTGAATTCATATGCAATCAGTATATACTCAACCAGCGTCATGCAATCAGTATATACTCAACCAGCGTCTTGGATATATCGGCTCCTGGAGATTTGCGTGCTACTAAATACTGCTAGCTGTGCTGATAACCAGGGAGTAGTGTCTTGCCTGTCATAGCCTGATTTATATTATTAAGTGTGTCATTAGTTTAGATTAGCATATAAGGTTCTTTTCTTTTTTGTTTGTTCATAGAGACAAATTATTATAATTTATATATTAATATTCATATAAATATATTATTTTCCTTTTTAATCTAGTTACTTGCAATTCTTTATATAATATAAACTCCTTTCTGTTATAATTAATTATATATATATATATATATATATATATATATATATATATATATTACATAATATTATGTGCATTAGTTTGGTACAAAGAGGTTAGTGGTGTGGTCAAGGTTATAAGATCAAAGTGGCTTATGATATAATAACTTACATAAATAAACTTCTATTTAAGCTATAACTACCATTTATAAAATAGACTACTGAGTCTTGGCATAAGTCTGTTAAACAGACTATTACTCTCTTCACTGAATTCACTTCTAATCTATTCAGTCTAGTGTGACAATTTGGGAGTTACCATACCCGTAGTGCTTACCAGGCCTAATTAAAACTACTCATAACTTCCGGGTTGTAACAAATGGAGGCCTGACCTGGATTTTGTTTTTTTGCCATTTTACTTTACTTCCATTGGTGACTTCCGTTACCTTATTGATCATATATTTGTAATTTAATTGATATTTCATACCACGTCGTAAAGGAATCTTGACTATTAGATCTCTTGTTGTCTTGCTTATGTTGTTTAAATATTAATTCCTATCTATAATTTGGTTTGTACAACAAGGTAAGATTACAAAAGTAGCTCTCTCTCATAATTACAGGGAACATTGATACATAATACTAAGATGTGTTCAGGCGCTCATCTCATTCCTCATACTCCTTCATACTTGTATCACCTTTGGCAGACGGTACCAAGTATATCCTAGAGTATCTCGTGATAGATTACAAATCATCACTGGTCATCCCCTGAGTCACCCTTAAATAATGTATTTCAGAGTAGGACTGACCTCATCATATGTCAACCATAGAACAATATAACTATAGGTTAGACCATACACGATTACTATAATTACTAATCTTAGTAGTATTGATGAGCCATAGTCTCTCATACTTCTTATCCTCTCTCTATAGAATCGTGTGTCCGTGTATCACTGAACAGGTCTCCTTTGATAAAGTAACGGTAGCTTTGTCTTGGGTTTCTTTCTGCCCTCAATTAACGTAGTTTAATAGGGAGTTCACATTAAAATCAAAACTAGATTGATATTTAAATGTCCCTCTACCTGTATCATGATGTACACGTCTATACTAGGCAGATCATAATTCTCCTAGATAGTCAAGCCCCGCCTGTTATGTCGTGACTATCCCAACCTTGGAAGAGATTAAAGGGTAATTTTCTCTTCCCGAGTATTCTCTAGTTACGTTTAGACATGACGGAACCTTTTAACTTAAAACACTTTTGTAATGAGCCTTCCATTAGTCTTCTCAGGGATCAAGTGATTTCGAAAGACCAGTGGAAGTTTAAGGCCATCACCTTTGACATTCCTTTTGAAAGTTCTCACACCAAAGAACAAATAAAAAACCTTGTCGTAGAAGACTTGGTTAGGAGACAACATTTACCTCCAGAAGCTATAGATGAATTCACACCCATGACTTCTACGACGCAGTTGTCTCCCCAGTCTCACTCTGATGATAGCCAAGCGGATAAAGTTATTCCACCACCTACAGCACACTATCTTGAAGAGAGACTTGCCTTAGAAAAACTCAAACTTCAATATAAATATGAATTTGAACAAATCAAACTTGAGAAGAACCAGGAACTTGAAAGAGCCAAACTGGAACTTGAACGAGCCAAACTTGAAGAAAGAGAGAAGGACCGGGAACATGAACGAGTCAAACTTGAGAAGGACCGGGAACTTGAACGAGCCAAACTTGAAGAAAGAGAGAAAGACCGGGAACTCGAACAAGCCAAACTTCATCAATAAAGTATCTCTCACCAGAAGCCGACGACTCTTAACTTGGCTAAGAACATCCCACTACTACCAACTTTTCACAAGGACGATCCTAATGCTTTTTTCGTCACCTTCGAGAAGACGGCCCAGCATCTTCAGTGGGAAAAGCAGGAATGGCCTTGGTTACTACAACCTAAGTTGGTGGGTAGGGCTTCCACTGTGTTTTAGAATCTGCAAACCTGTGATTAAGAGTTTGTTAAGAAGGCCATACCTATGCAGTCACCCCTGATAGTTATCGTAAAAAGTTTCGTAACTATGCTAAATCTGAAAAACACCTTCTTGGAGTTTGCTAGGGAGAAGTTCCGCCTCTGTAAGAAGTGGCTAGACACCTCTGATATCACTACATATGCTAAGCTAGTTAATTGTGTTGTTTTGGAGGAATGGAAGAGAAAGTTACCATTTAGTTTGTTAGTTTACCTAGAAGAGAAGGGAGAGACAGACTTGATCAAAGCAGCACAGCTGGCGGATGCGTATGCACTTATCCACAGGAATCTCCATTGCAAAGATAAATCCAGGACCCTTAATGTAAAATCATCCTCTAACTATAACCCTGTGAATGAGGCTGGTGGACAAAAGAGATCTCCTAAATTCAACAGGAAAATGAATAGCACTACTGATTTCTGTACCTATTGTAAGCAGTCAGGTCATGATATCTTGAATTGTCAACACCCTAAGTGTAGGACTTCATCTGCATTTAAACTCACTCTCACAACATCTAAGAATAATCCTACACAAAAAAACCCAGGAACACCTAATGAGAGACCTATCACATGTGTTGCTACTATAGTCTATTTTGTTCCAGCTGAGCCTAAATTGTCATGTTTCTATCTTTGTTACTCAGCTATAAGTTAGATTTTGTAGCGAAAGATGATGGTTATTTTGAAAACTTGGCATTAATGACACACAACCATAGTAGTTTTAAATATTTCCATTAAGTATCGAGAAATCAGCTAATAAGAGATTCAATTTACGATCAGCTGGACAAAAATTAAGTATAATTCTCCTAAAGATGTATTCTCTGCATTCAAGGTTTCAGGTACTGTCTCTACAGGTAAGGGTTTTCCCCAATATCCAGTTACCATTCTTAGGGATACAGGGTCAGCTCAGAGTATATTATGCAAGAAAGCTTTACCAAAAGTAGAACACACATTCACTGGGGAAAACATTAAACTACTATCTCTAGATGCAGGCAAAGGAGCACCTATTGCTAAAGTGGTACTAGACCGTGGATTACTCAAAGGGGAGGTAAAAGTAGCCATTCGTGACAAGATCCCTGTTGCTGGTGTGACTGGGGAATGATTTGGCAGGGAACGGTCTGATTCCAGAATTGGCCCTGTCAAACAAACCCATGGAGAGGAGTCCCACTGAGCCACTCGATCAAACACATCCTCATGTCTTCCCCGTATGTGCAGTTACCCGCTCACAAACTGTTACTGCTCCTTGCCCAAACCTATCCTTGCCATCACCTCGTGATAACTTAATATATCAGAATCTGAACAAGGATAATCTGATTCAGGCTCACGAGATAGATCCTACACTAACTAAAATCAGACATGTAGCAGACACACCCACTGCAGGAAAAAACCCATGTTTTACTATCATGAAAGTGTGCTTATGAGAAGTTTCCATCCTCCAGATAAGGCTGATACTGATACCTGGTCCACTGTTCATCAAGTAGTCATTCCCACTTCTATTCGCAGTTCTGTTATGGAATTGGCTCATGACGGTTTAGCGGGATATTTGGGACAGCAAAATACATATAAAAAGGTACTTGCTAATTTTTACTGGCCATGAGTCAAGAAGGACGTTGCCCAGTATGTTAAGACCTGTCATACGTGCCAAATCGCAGGTAAACCTAATGAAGTCATTCCCCCTGCTCCTCTTAAGCCAATTCCTGTCACTACTGAGCCGTTTGAGCGCATTGTTATAGATTGTGTTGGACCTCTTCCCAGGACTAAGAAAGGTAATCCGTATCTCCTTACTGTCATGGACACTTCTACTAGGTACCCTGAGGCTTACCCTCTGAAGGACATAAAGGCTGGACAAGCGGTAAAACACTTACTGCACATCTTTAGTAAGGTGGGTATTCCTAAAGACATTCAAACTGATCAAGGTACAAATTTTACAAGTAAGATTATGTCGGAAGTCATGAAAGAGTTGAATATTCACCACCATTTTGCCACAGCCTACCATCCACAGTCCCAGGGTTGCCTTGAAAGATTTCACCAGAGCTTTAAGTCACTTATTAAAAAATATTGCATTGAAACTGAGAAGGACTGGGATGAAAACATAGACGCCTCCTGTTTGCCATAAGAGAATGCCCACAAGAATCACTAGGCCACTCACCCTTCGAGCTCTTGTATGGTCGCCAAATTAGGGGCCCTCTTAAAGTACTTAAAGATGTTTGGTTTAAGACTGTTTCTGATAACCCTCTACGCACAGTTTCTGAGTACACCAATTCTTTGAAGCTGAAACTATCTTCTGTGCGTGCTCTAGCTTTGGAAAATCTTGAACGTAGTCAGTCAAAAATGAAGTACATTTATGATGCTAAAACTAAGCCTCGTGTATTCTCTACAGGTGATAGGATTCTGTTGTTTCTACCCATTCCAGGTCATGCCTTGAAAAGTAAGTACTCTGGTCCTTATATAGTCTCTCAGAAATTGACACCACTCAACTATGTTATTCAAATTCCAGATAGACGGAGAGCTCAACAACTAGTTCACATCAATCAAATCAAACCATATTATGAAAGGTCTTTAGAGGATGATTCACAACAGGTTAAACCCTGTCTTGTAACCAATTCTGAAAATGTACATCCTGGTAGACCTGATATAATTGAGGGTACTGACATTCCATCACCTATAGGAAATCCTAAAAACAGTCAGGTCTTGCACCATTTAGATGATTACCTTCCTGGCACTACATCATCTCGGAAGGCAGATCTTAAATTGTTACTCCTCAAGTTTCCCTCAATTACTTCAGGTGTCCCAGGGTTTTATAACTCACAACAGCATGATGTCATTCTAACCTCTGATATGGTTAAACCTATTAAGCAACAACCATATATAGGCTAAACCCCCAGAAGCAGTTGATCATGAAGAAGGAAATTGACTTCATGTTGGAGAATGACCTGATAGAAGAGAGTTGCTCTCCTTGGGCTTCACCCAGTCTGTTGGTCCCTAAATCTGATGGTAGCAGTAGACTTTGCACAGATTACCGTAAGCTCAATAAGGTCACTGTACCTGACGCTTTCCCTCTGCCTCGTATTGGTGATTTAGTTGATAAGGTGGGAAGGGCTAAATTTGTTTCTACTATTGACCTACAGAAAGGTTATTATCAGATAGGTATGACAGACAGGGCTCAAATCACTTCAGCATTCACCACCCCTTTTGGTCTCCATCAATATAAAGTAATGCCATTCGGAATGATCAATGCTCCCGCCACTTTCCAATAAATCATGTCCCATACTATTCTTGGTTTAGTTGGCGTAGACTGCTACTTGGATGACATTGTTGTAATTGCAGAAACTTGGCCTGAGCATCTGGTACGGCTGGAGATGCTGCTCTCTCGTCTCTCCCAGGCTGGCCTCACCATCAACCTTGCGAAATCCTGTTTTAGCCGGGCCACGGTCACTTATCTCGGCCATGTGGTGGGCCAAGGCATGGCGCACCCGAAGTCCGCCAACATCGAGAGCATCTTGGACTATCCCCAGCCTAAGGACCGCAAGTCTCTGATGAGGTTCCTGGGGATGTGTGGCTTTTACCGGAGGTTCTGCAGCAACTTTGCCACTATTGCCTCCCCTCTCACCGACCTAATCAGCACGAAGGTGGCGTTTGTGTGGTCCCCCGCGTGTATGGCAGCCTTCCACCACCTGAAGACTCTGCTGTCCACCTACCCAGTGCTCCGTGCCCCTGATCCTGCCAAACCTTATCAACTGCAGGTAGACGCCAGTGGTGAGGGTCTTGGAGCCGTCCTCCTACAGCACCATGAAGATATCCTCCACCCAGTCTCTTATTTCTCCACAAAGTTGAAAAGACATCAGCGAGGGTACTCTACTGTGGAGAAGGAGGCTTTGGCTCTGGTCCTGGCAATAAAGAAATTTTATTGTTACCTTCCTCAGCATTCGCCCCACATTGACGTGTATACGGATCATAACCCTCTTAGTTTCATTGACCGTATGAAGAACAACAATCAACGGAT
Organism: Lithodes maja; assembly: GCA_037953745.1. Lineage (NCBI taxonomy): Eukaryota > Metazoa > Arthropoda > Malacostraca > Decapoda > Lithodidae > Lithodes > Lithodes maja. The sequence continues at coordinate 69,661 of JBAKBP010008062.1, forward strand.
TTTAAGATGGGCTCTGCAGCTTCAGGAGTACCAGCTGGTTGTGCGTCACATACGAGGAGTTGACAATCGGATCGCTGACACACTGTCAAGGGACCTACCACCCTCCTTTCAGTCGGCTTCTTGTGCTTCTTCGCCCTCCTCTCCCTGTTCGGAGGTCTTCCAGGGGGAGGTGTCACATCCCTCGCCACCGTGAAGCTGTGAGAGTTTCTGCTCTGCTCGACCCCTTCGACTCTCTATAGCTCGGTACACTTGAGTTGTTTTGTTGTGCCAGCCAGGGTCGACTGTGACGTCTCGGTTGAGTGCGTCAATTGATTAATTTTGTATATTATTTAATGTTCTTAATAATAGATGGTGCTGTACTTGCCAATCTTCTGTTTTCTAGTTACCTTTCTGTACGTGTATAAGGAGTTCAGGCTGTGACGGAGGGTGTTATAATTCCTCTTGAATTCATATGCAATCAGTATATTGTTACGCTGGCCAGCTTGCCAGAATGTGCTCGTACTCGCTAGCCAGGGCAGTGAAATGGGCTATAATAATCGTAGAACGATGTTCTTTCTTTCTTAGTATTCATGATGGCACAGACAGATCAGTGGTGGTCTTTATTCTTGTCTGGGACACTTGGAAAGTATTTTATATCAGTGATAGAGTATAAGATATGTAGTGTGAATTGCAAGGAGAGAGAAAACGAAGGAGGCAGCAAGGTGGTATTATGTGCGTGTGTATGTACGTGTGCCTTCCTCGCTCGGGCGGAGGTTCCCACGCTCGTGATTGGCCGGCGGGCCTGGCGCGTCATATGACGCCTGCTCTTCATGAGGTAGTGGTCTGTGATTGGGTGCCACTGTCTCTCCTTGGTGCTGGGGGGCTCCTACCCGCATGTCTCCTTAGAGGTTGGTATGTTGTGCTTGGTCCTAGACGTCCCTTGCAATCTGTCCCCAATCTAACCCCCTGTACTACTGTTTCTCTCTCTGAACTTTTTCTTCTCCAATACTTCTTGTCTTTATTCAATTACTTATCCCTTCTGGTTCTGCATACGACTTCCATAGTCGGCCAGTCGTATTACCAGCACCAGTTCTCACATATATGTTTTGCACTAGCTTTAGGGATTATTAGTCATAGTCACATGGAGTCATATTATCATTGGGTGCTTCTAATTATTGAGTTGTTCGTTGTTACTATTTAATGCTAGACAGTGGAGGATATCTTTGGTCGTTGTCTGAGTTATGTATATGGCAAGTCAGAGCCTGTACGACTTCGACGGAGCTAGGTAGCCTGTAACCCTTGTGCATATTTTTCCTTTGCGAGTGTAGCAGTATACAAGCGAAGGGCTTTTGCCTACTCTTACTTGTATGCTTGCTACCTCATTTTTGTTGACCTTTGTGGAGCGCCAGGGCAAGACCAGATACTTGAGATCTGGACTTACCAAGAGAGCCTCCTAGTCACTTAACGTAACATAAGGGAAATCTGTTCAAGGGGAGACAGTAGGCTACGAGCATGCTTGCGCTCTGCCTAGGCTCCTGGTACCTTTAATGCCGCTGCTAGACTTTATTAGTAATAAAGACAGCATTGTGTTTATTAACTTTAACTGCGTATGCTTTAGGAATTATTCACATATTCTTTTTGCCTAGGTTGATGCATGGTGCACAACCCAGTATGGCTGTTACTTTGGCTAAGGAAGTACTGTTTTGAGTGGCTATTATTAGTTCTGTCACAGAGTTGTTGCACTCCCTTGTTTTATATATATGTATCCTACTTGTTGGTGTATTTAAGATACACGCTTTGGTGTTCTGCCCCTGCATTATTTCTGTTCTATATTCGACGAGCATCATAGAGCATCAGACGTTTTCAGAAGATTCCATATCTGTTTGCTGTAGGACTAGACTTCCAGTGTTTTCATAGTGCATTGAAGAGTTTAGTGGTGAGTACAGACTCACACTAAAGTTAACGTAAGCATATACTCCTTTATTAAATCTTGTTATAGTTTATTTAAGCATTGTTATTACTTAAGAGCATTTTATTAACGTAAAGTACTCCTGTTGTGAGTAGGCTTTGCCGTCACTGGAAAGCCTTTGTAGAAGTGCACTAAAACTCAGTTAATTGATACCCCGTTATCCAGTAGATTAACTCTGGAGGGTTTAAGTGTTTTGTTCACCGGCGTAATAGTTCGAGGGTTTGGAACCGTTGTTGCAGATATAGCCTATCATCTAGTCCAATATTAAGTGCCCTTGTTTATTTCGTAGTGCAGGTCGTAACAAATGGCGACCTTAGTCCAGTATATAGTGAACTGAATATTGCATTTTATTTATTTTTTTTGGAGAAATCTTATTGCCATTTGGGGTTTAATTTATTTCTCGCAGTGTTGGCAGTGGACATTGTTTTGAGGATATATGGAACTTGTTGGAGTTTATTGGTGACCTAGTATTGCACTTAAAAACATCTTCGAATATTTTTGTGAATAAAGCTACGCAAGAGTTTGGCTACTTTTGTCTTGACTTGGGATTTTTTGTTGTTGACTCCATCATGTCACTGGACTGGTCTGAGCATAGTGAGGGCACAGTGCGAGAGACAGGCGAGGAGGTGGAGTTGGTTAACGGCATTCGGGTGGTGAACAATGAGGATGATGCTCGGATTTTTTTTGAGGAGCCAGTGTCGGCGGACCGGGTGTCGGGGCTGGACCGGTACGGACTGCAGTGTGTAGCCACGGTCTTAGGGTTCTCTGGTACTAGCGGTTTGTCGAGAAGTGAGCTGGGTACCTGTGTGCTCGGTGGGGTGCATGAGGCTTTGGGTGGAGCGGAAGCGGGGGCACCTTCGTCCCAGCCCCCATTCCACTCGACTCCTATGTTGGCGCCCCCTCGGGCTCCAGAGCCGGGTACGTTCCCGCAGGCCGATGCCCGCTGGCGGTTGGGTATGCCTCTAGGTGACTCACGGGGTGGGTCCCCAGTAGTAGCACCCCCTCTTCAAAGTTTGTCTCCCGAGATGTTGTTTCAGCTCGAGCTCGCCAAACTCGAGCAGCGGAAGCATGAGGTAGAGCTCGAGCGGCAGCAGCGGCAGCGAGAGGCTGAGCTCAGGCAGCAGCAGCGAGAGGCTGAGCTCAAATATAAGTATGAGGCTGAGATCAAGCAGCGAGAGGCTGAGCTCAAGTTTGAGTCTGCAAGGTATTGTGCCGATATTGACCTAGAGAAAACTCGTGTAGAGGTGACGAGGAACTGGGTTATCCAGGGGGGTCGACCCCATGACCAGTCCCTGTCGCATCTACTAAAGTTGGTTCCAGTGTTTGATCAGTCAGGAGTTCCAGAATTCTTTCTCAGTTTTGAGAAAAAGTGCCGGGAGCACCAATGGCCCGAGGAGAAGTGGGCAGCCCTGGTCTCTTCACGATTGATGGGGAAAGCACTCAAGGCGTACGATGCTTTACCCCTTGATTCCTGCGTGAATTATGAGGCGTTTAAAGAGGCTGTCCTGAGGGCGTATGAGTTGCAGCCAGAGACCTATAGGCTGAAGTTTAGGGCTGTTCCCAAGAGAAAGGAGAGTACTTTCCAGGAACACGCTAGAGAGCTGTCGGATGCATTTGAGAATTGGTTAAGGTCGGAGAAGGAAACTACTTTTGATGCAGTGAAGCAATTAGTGTTGTTAGAACAATTTTTCAAATGTACTGGCAGTGACTTGACTCTTAACCTGAAAGAAAAGCAACCTAAAACTCTGCAGGAGGCGGCTCAGTTGGCTGACCTCAGGGTGTCATTGATTCGTGGGTGCGGGTCTGCACAGAGAGCTGAGGCAGGTAACCAGGGGCGTACCACTCCACCCCCCCGAATTAAGGACCCAACTAATTATACATTTAAGAGTACTGGTGCCAATTTTGATCCCAAGTCGAAACCCTTCCCGTTAAAGAAAGGCCAGGGCCCTTCCTCACCTCAGAGGAAGTCCAAGAGCGAAGTGGAGTGTTTCAAGTGTCATGAGAAGGGGCATATTGCGCGCTCATGTCCGAGCACACCGCCTACAGCAGTGGTGTCACTAGTGAGCAACATCGGTGTGTCTTTGAGGTCTTCCGCGTTTGCCCTGGGTAATATGTCGGTTGCGAAGTTACAGTCAGTGCAGAAGCAGCAGGAGGGCTCGTCACCCGTCCGAGATGCTTTTTGCGGTCATAGGGGGCATGGCACTGTAAGGTGGGCTGGTGTGGAGCATAGGCTTGAGTTGTTGCGTGATACGGGCGCTTCCCAGACACTTATTAAGAACTTCACTGGCAAGCCTATTAACGCGGCTCGGGTTGTGGTGGTTCAAGGTATCAATGCTACGCGGTCTTACCCGCTGGTCAGAGTGGAGCTTGAGGTGGACGGTGTGACACGGGAGTTGGATGTGGGTGTTGTGGAGAAATTGCCAGTTGAGGGGGTCGACCTCCTTCTCGTTAACGACTTTGCGGTGCCTACTTCCGAGGTTCCACCTTTAGTCGTTGCCGAGAGGGCGGCCGACACGAGGAGGGAGGAGCAAGAGGGGCTCGAGAGATCTCAGTCCGCTCAGGTGTCACAGCCTAGGACCCAGGTTTCAGACCAGCGGAGGAAGGGTCAGAAGGAGAAAGTCAAGGCTGGTGGTCGGGTTGAGAGTTTGGACCCAGCGACACTCCTTGGTGACTCGGTACTTGCACCAAATTTGAGCTCCGGAGTGGCCCCATAACCTGTCCCTCCTAGTGACATGGTAGGGCGTGATGGCACTCCGCAACAGAGTAGTTCCCAGGTTCAACTAGATCTTAGTTTTGAGAGTTGTGGGAACGGGGCCATTGAACTCGACAAGGACGGGGAAGCATGTCATGTGAACCTGTTAAAGGAGTTTGTGAGGCAACCACCTGAGCAGCCTACTGTCCCTGTGTTGGTCTGCAGCGGCCAAGGTGGAGAAGGAGAGGGGGGCAGTGAGGCACAGGTGGTGGAAAGTTGGGATTGTCATGTCTCGGCGGAGCAGTGGGCGGGGAACACAAGTCAGGTGGCTGTGGAAGCGCTTGAGCACCTGCCTGAGGAGCAGTGTGCAGCGATCCAGCACCTGCTCGGTTCATACCCCACTGTTTGTGCCGAGCACCCAGGCCTCACAACTCATGCGGTGCACGATGTTCCGCTGGCAGGTAATTTGGGTGTGAGTAAACCGTTGGCCTCGTTGTTTCAGTTGTTCAAGGTGGGCGACGAGGCTTTGGCATGGTTGTCAGGTCAGGGTCGACCCATGGCTGCTAAGGGTGGTGGTCAGTATCAGGCCATTAAGCAGATTGGTGAGGTTAACTATGAAGTAGATACGCCCGATCGTCGCATAGCCTCCCAATGCTGCCCTAGTAAAATGAAACAGCCCTACCATAGACCGACTGTATCTGGCCGTGGCGCTGAAGGCAGTGATGCTGCGCAGGCAGATGTAGTCGCAAGGAATGCGGGGGTGCGCATGTACGGTATCGGCGGGGAAGCATTAGCACTTATGAGCTGTGGGAGTGACTGCACAGGTGGTACAGATTGTCCCTCTCATGACCTGGCTGTTTTAGGGACAGAGGTGGAGAAGGAGGGAGACTATAGTTTAGAAACTGCAGTCCCGGCTGGGTTGTGGGAGGGCAATGAGCATGTAGTTCTTCGAGATAAGTTGCAACCTCTTGTTCCTAAGCGCCAAGAGAAGTAGTTTACTAGGCTGTGGCAGTATGTCCGCATGTTTGTTAATTCTCCAGGCCTGATGTACGGGGTAGAACCCGACATGGAGGCTGGAGAGAGTGCAAGGCTCAAGTTGGCTCCCTACCGTATAAATCCTGCTCGACAGCCTGTTGTGAAAGCAGAGCTGGACTACATGTTGGAAAAGGGTCTGAGGGATAAGGGATATCGTGAATGGTCGTTGCCAGAAACTTTTCAACCTGAGTTAAGTGGCAAGATCCGGGTTTGTGTTGATTGCAAAAGTGTTGGTGCATTATCCCTGACAGACACCTATACCTTATCCAGAGTTGACGACCTGTGACGCATGTCCACGTGTGAGCATGCTGTACAGAACGCCTAGTCATGCCCCACTCTCGCTAGGATCGTCAGGGCAGGAACTTTGGCTGTAGTCTATGTAGAGTTTCCTAACTTAGTTCGTGTGAGCCGTTGTACTATAAGTATTATGAATATGTATTTTGTTTTCATCTGAGTCAACGAGTTCTATTTTATATCATTAGTTATAAGTATTGTGTGTAAAACTTATTTGTAATGATGGGAAGAGAAACAGCCACAGTTAGGTGTCAGTGGGTACGCCAGGCAGGAGGTAGGCCTAACTCACTAGCACTCCTCCCTCCCTCAGTGCTAGGGGGAGCCTTTGTGTATCCCAGAGGAGAGAGAGAAATTACATAATGGTTGTCAGTGGGCGGTCCTTAGTAGTTCACGTTGGGCTCACTAGAGGGCCGGGTATAAAAGGGAAGTCTAGCCATTTTTTCATCAGAACTCATTAGGCAGAGCGACTTCTCATTTCCCTTGCTAACTATTTATATTCTTCTGACTGATGGGAACTTTCTCTACTACCTTACATTCTTATTTCCTCTTTTCCCTGCCCTGTTTAACTTCCATGGTCCTGTTGGTGCAGAGCTAGTCAGCCAACGTATTATCGCTTGAGTTCTCACGAGATACTTGCCTATTAGATAGCCTATTTTGGAAGGGTTGACTTAGAATAGGATTGATTTATGTTTGTTGCACTTGTATATGCATTTCCCTGTGTGTTATTATTATTATTCCTGTTTTCTGCTGGTCTAGGTAATGCTAGACTGGGGTAAGGCTTGTCTGTGTTACGAGTTGTTGTTTGATGCAGTGGTTAAGCGATAAACCTGCACACTCGTTTCGGTTCAGTGAAGCCTAGGTTGTTTTCGCGGCTGACTGTGTTGAGTTAATAATTTACAGTGCGTGAGGGCAAGAGCCTAACCACCCTGTATTTTATTAACAGTTTGTTTTTACTTTGTCAAGGAGCCGGGAGAAAACCAGATACAAGGGATCTGGATTTCTCAAAGTGCACTTGTTAGTTTTAACGTAATACTTTAAACAGTCGTGAGGACTTCGCTAGGCTACGACCCGTTTTTGCTCAGTCACTGCTACCTTTTTGCCTACAGTACCCCAGCTAGACTTTACTCTATTAGTAGATACAGAATAGTATTGAAGCTTTCCTTATGTATGATATTGTTTATGCACTATTGATTTCATGTGTTGCAAGCTTGGCTACTTTAGTGATTAGTGGCACACGAGCACAATCCGAGTAGGCTATTGCCGTTGCATTTGCGGAGTACTTCCTTTTAATGTTTGCCATTTACTATTGCATATTCTTTTAATTATTCTTATGCCAATTTAAGCCTTTAATAGTATTTAATTGCCAGTGTTTTTGCTTATTGAATTACTGTTCAAAATCCGATACGTACTTCTTACGAGCATCAGAGAAGCATCTAACTTTTTCAGAAGATTCCTTGCTCGATGCTTAAGAACTATTAATTAACGTAACGTAATAGTGCCGATCCGAAGTAGAGGGTGGTGGACTTCTTAAGTTCATAGTCAAGGGTGGATTACTTCGGCTTCGGCCAACACTATTCTTTTGTGTTGTTGTTTCTTACTTCATTGTTTGATTGTTGACCAGACTAGATAATTCCTGTCTCTTTATTAGTCTGTTGTTGAACACTAGTACCGAGTTCTTGTATACCCCGTTATAGCAGATTGAACTCTGGAGGGTATTGGTGTTTTTTGTTCGGCTGGCAGTACTCAGGGGTTGGGATCATGTGTTTCCGTTGTGGCAGCGAGCCGTATTCGAGTCCTGATTGAGAGCCCTTGTGTACCCGAGTGCCAGTTCGTAACAGACCCCATAGACCGCATCGGGGCTGCCTCGTTTATCACTAAGATAGAAATAGTGAAAGGTTATTGGCAGGTCCCGTTGCCTGAGAGAGCGAAGAGAAGTGCCAGTCTTGTGATGGGCTGGGCAGTTTATCAGTGCCAGGTGTTGTTTTGCTGCCGGAACACAAGTTGGATGTGTAGCATGATAAGGGCACTGATAATGTTCTGGCTGATTGTTTGTCACGGGAGGGTATGTTTTAAGGAGCACCCTCACCGTTCAGTCAGTGTTGGTTTGAGAGTGGAGAAAAATTAGGCTTGCCCCTGTAGTGCAAAGCCGCCAAAAAGACTATTAAAAATAATACAAAAAACCTCACATAAAAACTCTTTCTTTTGATAGTATATAAGTGCAGTATGTTACAGCAAGAATCTAAGACAGTCTGAGTTTTTGTCTTAGAAGGCTAGGCTTGTTGAAGCTTGCTCGTTGAGCGTAATATTGTTAAGTGATACTATTATTTTGGGGAAGTGTTGTGTAGATTTGTTTTATATAATGAAGTGTTTTATGTTTGTGATTGTGCCTTGTTTTCACAACTTTGGGGAGTAGCTGGGTGATGCGGGGTTGGTGGGCATTCTGTCTGGTCAGATGTGGTGTTTACCTGAGGTTAAAACGTCCCACATCTTGGGCGGGGTGTTACGCTGGCCAGCTTGCCAGAATGGGCTCGTACTCGCTAGCGCTCGCCAGGGCAGTGAAATGGGCTATAATAATCGTAGAACGATGTTCTTTCTTTCTTAGTATTCATGATGTCACAGACAGATCAGTGGTGGTCTTTATTCTTGTCTGTGACACTTGGAAGTATTTTATATCAGTGATAGAGTATAAGATAAGTAGTGTGAATTGCAAGGAGAGAGAGAGAACGAAGGAGGCAGCGAGGTGGTATTATGTGCGTGTGTATGTACGTGTGCCTTCCTCGCTCGGGCGGAGGTTCCCACGCTCGTGATTGGCCGGCGGGCCTGGCGCGTCATATGACGCCTGCTCTTCATGACATAGTGGTCTGTGATTGGGTGCCGCTGTCTCTCCTTGGTGCTGGGGGGCTCCTACCAGCGTGTCTCCTTAGAGCTTGGTATGTTGTGCTTGGTCCTAGACGTCCCTTGCAATCTGTCCCCAATCTAACCCCCTGTACTACTGTTTCTCTCTCTGAACTTTTTCTTTTCCAATACTTCTTGTCTTTATTCAATTACTTATCCCTTCTGGTTCTGCATACGACTTCCATAGTCGGCCAGTCGTATTACCAGCACCAGTTCTCACATATATGTTTTTTGCACTAGCTTTAGGGATTATTAGTCATAGTCACATGGAGTCATATTATCATTGGGTGCTTCTAATTATTGAGTTGTTCTTTGTTACTATTTAATGCTAGACAGTGGAGGGTATCTTTGGTCGTTGTCTGAGTTATGTATATGGCAAGTCGGAGCCTGTACGACTTCGACGGAGCTAGGTAGCCTGTAACCCTTGTGCATATTTTTCCTTTGAGAGTGTAGCAGTATACAAGCGAAGGGCTTTTGCCTACTCTTACTTGTATGCTTGCTACCTCATTTTTGTTGACCTTTGTGGAGCGCCAGGGCAAGACCAGATACTTGAGATCTGGACTTACCAAGAGAGCCTCCTAGTCACTTAACGTAACATAAGGGAAATCTGTTCAAGGGGAGACAGTAGGCTACGAGCATGCTTGCGCTCTGCCTAGGCTCCTGGTACCTTTTATGCCGCTGCTAGACTTTATTAGTAATAAAGACAGCATTGTGTTTATTAACTTTAACTCTGTATGCTTTAGGAATTATTCACGTATTCTTTTTGCCTTGGTTGATGCATGGTGCACAACCCAGTATGGCTGTTACTTTGGTAAAGGAAGTACTGTTTTGAGTGGCTATTATTAGTGCTGTCACAGAGTTGTTGCACTCCCTTGTTTTATATAAATGTATCCTACTTGTTGGTGTATTTAAGATACATGCTTTGGTGTCCTGCCCCTGCATTATTTCTGTTCTATATTCGACGAGCATCTTAGAGCATCAGACGTTTTCAGAAGATTCCATATCTGTTTGCTGTAGGACTAGACTTCCAGTGTTTTCATAGAGCATTGAAGAGTTTAGTGGTGAGTACAGACTCACACTAAAGTTAACGTAAGCATATACTCCTTTATTAAATTTTGTTATAGTTTATTTAAGCATTGTTATTACTTAAGAGCATTTTATTAACGTAAAGTACTCCTGTTGTGAGTAGGCTTTGCCGTCACCGGAAAGCCTTTGTAGAAGTGCACTAAAACCCAGTTAATTGATACCCCGTTATCCAGTAGATTAACTCTGGAGGGTTTAAGTGTTTTGTTCACCGGCGTAATAGTTCGAGGGTTTGGAATTAGCGTACCGTTGTTGCAGATATAGCCTATCATCTAGTCCAATAATAAGTGCCCTTGTTTATTTCGTAGTGCCGGTCGTAACAATATACTCAACCAGCGTCTTGGATATATCGGCTCCAGGAGATTTGTATGGAGGTGTTATCCTGTATTGAGTGCTACTAAATACCGCTAGCTGTGCTGATAACCAGGGAGTAGTGTCTTGTCTGTCATAGCCTGATTCCTATTATTACGTGTGTCATTAGTTTACATTAGTATATAACGTTCTTTTCTTTTTTCCTTTTTTTTTTTGTTCATAGAGATAAATTATTATAATTTATATATTAATATTCATATAAGTATATTATTTTCCTTTGTAATCTAGTTACTTGCAATTCTTTATATAATATAAACGCCTTTCTTTTATAATTATATATATATACAGTATATATATATATATATATATATATATATATATATATATGTATATATATATATATTAAAATTATCTTGTTTTTTCTTAACCATAATATTATGTGTATTAGTTTGGTACAGAGAGGTTAGTGGTGTGGTCAAGGTTATAAGATCAAAGTGGCTTATGATATAATAACTTACATAAATAAACTGATATTTAAGCTATAACTACCATCTCTAAACTACCATCTCTAAAATAGACTACTGAGTCTTGGCATAAGTCTGTTAAACAGACTATTACTCTCTTCACTGAATTCACTTCTAGTGTGACAATTTGGGAGTTACCATACCCGTAGTGCTTACCAGACCTAATTAAAACTCCTCATAACTTCCGGGTTGTAACAATCCCTCTGGCAAATTCTCACCAAACCGCATCTGTATCCCATTACCGAGTCCTCCACCAGCCACTCCGTTTTGCTCTCTGCCCTCGGCTCCGTTATGCTCACCGCCCTCGTCTCCGTGAATCCAAAATAATTCTGACTTTATGGCCTGTGCTATTTCAGGTTTTGTCATCTCCGAGACCGTTAACTCAAGATACGAGGCTAGGTACTGTCAACTCTGCCTTGGACAAGAGATCGATGTCACCGGCAATGGGTGTCGATTCTAAGAAACTCTAAAGATCTTCCTTATTAATAATTTCAGGCATGATTACAGTGATATGAACTTAGTGAAACTTATACAAAGGCAAGGTCGCCAGTTAATCTGTTACGTATCTTGATTCAAAAGTGGTTAACTAAATATATAAAGATAGAACAGTTAATATGAAAGTGTAGCCAACAGCTGAAGACCAATAGAACGTAAAATATTAAAGTTTGTTATGTTGTTACTTGCTTTCCTTTAGTTGTTGGGACAGTTATCCTTTGATACACTTCAATTATATTTAATCAGGAAACTATTTAAAGTTACATTGAATGTTTAATATGAAATAGGCTATTAATTACGAATACAAAAAGTTTGGTATGTAAGCAAGGGTTTTTAAGTCACTAGAATATCTCGATTAATCTTGATTATCAGCAAAGTATTAAGATCTTTTTATATAATTAAGTTAAGTTTGTTAACCCTTTAACGATTGTTTTACTCTTTCTATTATCTCGTTATTCTCTTAGTTTATTATTATTCTCTTTAATATTTTATCTTATTTGTTCTTTTTACTGAAAGACATTGACTTAATAAAAGATGGTAAGGAAATATACAAAGTCCCATCCATATAAAATGGAATTGTGTTTATAAACATAAATAAGGTATTTTACATTTTTACAATTAATCAAAATAATAATCAATGAAAGATATTATAGATTTCAGGATCGTTTTGCATACGTTCTGATTTCACTAAAGTAAAAATTAAAGCTTAGTAGGCTTAAGTAGACAATACGATTTATAGGACTTTTACAATGCCTATTAAGAATAACAAATAGCTTTACATAAAGTCAGGTAAGTATTAAACTTCTACAATGCTTAATTATTAATTATGAATGCCAATAGCTTTACATCAAGTCAGTTAAGTATTAACAGGTAAAGTACTCAATATGCAATCACAAACTATCTCTAAATCAAGCATTAATTTTAATCACCAAAATAATCACCAATCCAACATATATGATTCTCCAATCACAAAATCTTAAATCAATAATGAGGCTATGTTTTCGACATACCTCATTTTAATTAATGATCACGAGATCACGAGTGGTACGGGAACTCACTGAATTCAAATAGAAACCTATCTATACAAGTCTGTTCTCTCCATGCAGCTCTGTTCACCTCCCAGCTCAGAATGTGTCTGGTTTGAATTATCAAATCTCAGGCTTATATATCTTTCCCTGGCCAAGCTAATCCAATCAGAAGTCAGGAAACACGTGCCTAATCCAATAGGGGCCAGGCAGCTCACGTCGACCAATTACAGGTAAGCGAGGCAGCATGAGTGGCGGGGCAGGAGGCTGGTTCCGCCCCGCCTCAAGCCCCCCATACAGTCATTTCCCCCCCCCCCCCCCCCATACTGTGGAATGTGAGGATAGTCACGAAGGCCAGCGCGCGTTCTCTCTCTCTCCCGTTGTCACGGGAACCAGCTCGAACCAGGTAGAAAGAAGTAGGGAGAACCAGCATGGGCGCTTTCTCTCTCTCTCTCACACTGCAGGGGTGGAAGTACAGGCACGTTCAACAGGTTGGTGTCTGGTCACACATCACATCTTGGTTATCTCCAGATGTCACACCTCCCCCGCTAGAAAAGAGTTCAAGAGGAGGAAAGTATATGACAAATTTTCAGACTCTTGACAAACAATCTGCCAACACATTCTGGACCCCCTTAATATGTTTGACATCTAAGGCGTACTCCTGCAGCAACAAGCTCCACCGGGTCAGTCTTTGATTCTTGTTTTGGAACTTGTGCAAAAACTGTAATGGGTGATGGTCAGTATATACAGTAATGGAACCAGGGGCAGATTGAACATAAACACTAAAGTATTGGAGTGACAAAATCAATGCTAACAGCTCCTTTGCTATTACAGAGTAATTACATTGAGCAGAATTTAACTTTTTACTAAAATAGCAAACAGGATGCAATACATTAAAGTCATCCTCCTGGAGTAACAGGGCTCCGACCCCAGTATTACTTGTATCAACAGCTACGGAGAAAGATCTGGTGAAATCAGGGGCACGGAGAACAGGATAGTTAGATAGAATGTATTTAGTAGCACTGAAAGCTTCCTCACATTCGGAGGACTACTCAAACTTCACATCCTTTCGGAGAAGATCTGTTAAAGGTGCTGTTAACCTTGAGAAATTTAAAATAAACCTCCTGTAGTATCCAATCATTCGTAAGTATCTTTGGATTTCTTTCTTATTGGTAGGCGTTGGAAAATTCAAAATTGACTACTTTAGCTTGAGGAGGTGCAACCTGACCCTTGTCCTACTGTATATCCAAGATATTGGACAGTACTCTTAATGAAAGTGCATTTTTGTTTAAGTTCACTACAAGATTTTATTCAGCAAGGTTAGCAAAAAGCAATCTGATTTGTTGGAGATGTTCTTCCCATGTATGGAAAAAAAGAAGGATATCATCAATGTACACAATACATCCAGGTACCCCTTCAGTCACCTGATGCATTAGGCGCTGAAAGGTACCTGGAGCGTTTTTCAGGCCATAAGGCATTACTTCACAGCAGAAGGCTTGATTATTTACCACAAAACATGAAATCTCCCTTGCTCGAGGTGTAAGAGGTACCTGCCAATATCCTTTCATAAGGTCAATTTTACTTTAATTAAAATGTAAAACTTGCAAACTAAACAAACCAAAATTGGGACAAGGACAATATAAAGTCAAATTAAATTATCAAAATCGCTATGTGGAAACAACGCTTACTAAAATGAAAACTATTAAATAAAAGAACACAATCCACCACATAGGGTGTACATTACTACATGAGCAAGTTAATCTGTTTCCCAAGCAAACTAATCGCACATATAACAACGCGCTATCGTCACGTTAAAGGAAGTAGTCAAGTTTGGGAAGTCCGGGACGTTCTAAAGACGCCGGTTATTTTCATTATTATTCTTCATTTTTAAGTTTTTATAATTTTGCCGGGTGCGAGGATACAGAGAATTATTCTGACACATAGTCCGTGGCCGGTCCTGGTTCGTCAACGAATACAAGTAAAGGAAGGGACAGTACATGGGGAACACGTCGTATACTAATGCTGCCACTAGTACAGACCGGCCTCACATCTATACTGTCCCTGAACCTATATAAATTAAAATGTAAAACTTGCAAACTAAACAAACCAAAATTGGGACAAGGACAATATAAAGTCAAATTAAATTATCAAAATCGCTATGTGGAAACAACGCTTACTAAAATGAAAACTATTAAATAAAAGAACACAATCCACCACATAGGGTGTACATTACTACATGAGCAAGTTAATCTGTTTCCCAAGCAAACTAATCGCACATATAACAACGCACTATCGTCACGTTAAAGGAAGTAGTCAAGTTTGGGAAGTCCGGGACGTTCTAAAGACGCCGGTTATTTTCATTATTATTATTCATTTTTAAGTTTTTATAATTTTGCCGGGTGCGAGGGTACAGAGAATTATTCTGACACATAGTCCGTGGCCGGTCCTGGTTCGTCAACGAATACAAGTAAAGGAAGGGACAGTACATGGGGAACACGTCGTATACTAATGCTGCCACTAGTACAGACCGGCCTCACATCTATACTGTCCCTGAACCTATATAAATTAAAATGTAAAACTTGCAAACTAAACAAACCAAAATTGTGACAAGCACAATATAAAGTCAAATTAAATTATCAAAATCGCTATGTGGAAACAACGCTTACTAAAATGAAAACTATTAAATAAAAGAACACAATCCACCACATAGGGTGTACATTACTACATGAGCAAGTTAATCTGTTTCCCAAGCAAACTAATCGCACATATAACAACGCACTATCGTCACGTTAAAGGAAGTAGTCAAGTTTGGGAAGTCCGGGACGTTCTAAAGACGCCGGTTATTTTCATTATTATTCTTCATTTTTAAGTTTTTATAATTTTGCCGGGTGCGAGGGTACAGAGAATTATTCTGACACATAGTCCGTGGCCGGTCCTGGTTCGTCAACGAATACAAGTAAAGGAAGGGACAGTACATGGGGAACACGTCGTATACTAATGCTGCCACTAGTACAGACCGGCCTCACATCTATACTGTCCCTGAACCTATATAAATTAAAATGTAAAACTTGCAAACTAAACAAACCAAAATTGGAACAAGGACAATATAAAGTCAAATTAAATTATCAAAATCGCTATGTGGAAACAACGCTTACTAAAATGAAAACTATTAAATAAAAGAACACAATCCACCACATAGGGTGTACATTACTACATGAGCAAGTTAATCTGTTTCCCAAGCAAACTAATCGCACATATAACAACGCACTATCGTCACGTTAAAGGAAGTAGTCAAGTTTGGGAAGTCCGGGACGTTCTAAAGACGCCGGTTATTTTCATTATTATTCTTCATTTTTAAGTTTTTATAATTTTGCCGGGTGCGAGGGTACAGAGAATTATTCTGACACATAGTCCGTGGCCGGTCCTGGTTCGTCAACGAATACAAGTAAAGGAAGGGACAGTACATGGGGAACACGTCGTATACTAATGCTGCCACTAGTACAGACCGGCCTCACATCTATACTGTCCCTGAACCTATATAAATTAAAATGTAAAACTTGCAAACTAAACAAACCAAAATTGGGACAAGGACAATATAAAGTCAAATTAAATTATCAAAATCGCTATGTGGAAACAACGCTTACTAAAATGAAAACTATTAACCCGGTAAGCGCTAAATAGACCTAGGGGCTAGGGTAGTTATTTGTGTATTTCTAGCCTTGGATTCTGACAGAATTCGTTATATTTACAATATAGACCATTATTTGTTTTCGGTATGCTTTTATTTTACATATATGATGTATATATGAACCTTCAAGAGTGCTAAAATAAGTGGGAAAAGCATTTGGGTGGTGAAAACGAAGATATTGGCCACCCGGTCGTAATGTCAGGCGAGAGAGAGCTACAGGCAACCCTCCTCTCTCGCTGTCTGTGAGGTAACTGAGACGAGCGGGGCGGTGTGGGCTGGTGTCTGGGTGTTACATTATCGCGGGAGAGAAAAATAACCGATAAATGATGATAATAAGAGGGAAAATAGGTGATAATTGAGGAGGGGAGGGAGGGGGGAATAAGGTGGGGAAGGAGGGGAGGGGGGTGGGTGAGATTTACATGGATGAGTACTGGAGGGGAATTATCTCCCCTAGAGAAAAAAAAAAAAATTTGATAGGCCCTTTTTTTTTTTGGAAAGCTTTTTTTATGGTCTTGCTTCTGTGAGGCCTATCGCGTTCCCTATAGGAAGCCTTCCGTGAGGCCTATCGCGCTTGCCGGGTTAAATAAAAGAACACAATCCACCACATAGGGTGTACATTACTACATGAGCAAGTTAATCTGTTTCCCAAGCAAACTAATCGCACATATAACAACGCACTATCGTCACGTTAAAGGAAGTAGTCAAGTTTGGGAAGTCCGGGACGTTCTAAAGACGCCGGTTATTTTCATTATTATTCTTCATTTTTAAGTTTTTATAATTTTGCCGGGTGCGAGGGTACAGAGAATTATTCTGACACATAGTCCGTGGCCGGTCCTGGTTCGTCAACGAATACAAGTAAAGGAAGGGACAGTACATGGGGAACACGTCGTATACTAATGCTGCCACTAGTACAGACCGGCCTCACATCTATACTGTCCCTGAACCTATATAAATTAAAATGTAAAACTTGCAAACTAAACAAACCAAAATTGGGACAAGGACAATATAAAGTCAAATTAAATTATCAAAATCGCTATGTGGAAACAACGCTTACTAAAATGAAAACTATTAAATAAAAGAACACAATCCACCACATAGGGTGTACATTACTACATGAGCAAGTTAATCTGTTTCCCAAGCAAACTAATCGCACATATAACAACGCACTATCGTCACGTTAAAGGAAGTAGTCAAGTTTGGGAAGTCCGGGACGTTCTAAAGACGCCGGTTATTTTCATTATTATTCTTCATTTTTAAGTTTTTATAATTTTGCCGGGTGCGAGGGTACAGAGAATTATTCTGACACATAGTCCGTGGCCGGTCCTGGTTCGTCAACGAATACAAGTAAAGGAAGGGACAGTACATGGGGAACACGTCGTATACTAATGCTGCCACTAGTACAGACCGGCCTCACATCTATACTGTCCCTGAACCTATATAAATTAAAATGTAAAACTTGCAAACTAAACAAACCAAAATTGGGACAAGGACAATATAAAGTCAAATTAAATTATCAAAATCGCTATGTGGAAACAACGCTTACTAAAATGAAAACTATTAAATAAAAGAACACACTCCACCACATAGGGTGTACATTACTACATGAGCAAGTTAATCTGTTTCCCAAGCAAACTAATCGCACATATAACAACGCACTATCGTCACGTTAAAGGAAGTAGTCAAGTTTGGGAAGTCCGGGACGTTCTAAAGACGCCGGTTATTTTCATTATTATTCTTCATTTTTAAGTTTTTATAATTTTGCCGGGTGCGAGGGTACAGAGAATTATTCTGACACATAGTCCGTGGCCGGTCCTGGTTCGTCAACGAATACAAGTAAAGGAAGGGACAGTACATGGGGAACACGTCGTATACTAATGCTGCCACTAGTACAGACCGGCCTCACATCTATACTGTCCCTGAACCTATATAAATTAAAATGTAAAACTTGCAAACTAAACAAACCAAAATTGGGACAAGGACAATATAAAGTCAAATTAAATTATCAAAATCGCTATGTGGAAACAACGCTTACTAAAATGAAAACTATTAAATAAAAGAACACAATCCACCACATAGGGTGTACATTACTACATGAGCAAGTTAATCTGTTTCCCAAGCAAACTAATCGCACATATAACAACGCACTATCGTCACGTTAAAGGAAGTAGTCAAGTTTGGGAAGTCCGGGACGTTCTAAAGACGCCGGTTATTTTCATTATTATTCTTCATTTTTAAGTTTTTATAATTTTGCCGGGTGCGAGGGTACAGAGAATTATTCTGACACATAGTCCGTGGCCGGTCCTGGTTCGTCAACGAATACAAGTAAAGGAAGGGACAGTACATGGGGAACACGTCGTATACTAATGCTGCCACTAGTACAGACCGGCCTCACATCTATACTGTCCCTGAACCTATATAAATTAAAATGTAAAACTTGCAAACTAAACAAACCAAAATTGGGACAAGGACAATATAAAGTCAAATTAAATTATCAAAATCGCTATGTGGAAACAACGCTTACTAAAATGAAAACTATTAAATAAAAGAACACAATCCACCACATAGGGTGTACATTACTACATGAGCAAGTTAATCTGTTTCCCAAGCAAACTAATCGCACATATAACAACGCACTATCGTAACGTTAAAGGAAGTAGTCAAGTTTGGGAAGTCCGGGACGTTCTAAAGACGCCGGTTATTTTCATTATTATTCTTCATTTTTAAGTTTTTATAATTTTGCCGGGTGCGAGGGTACAGAGAATTATTCTGACACATAGTCCGTGGCCGGTCCTGGTTCGTCAACGAATACAAGTAAAGGAAGGGACAGTACATGGGGAACACGTCGTATACTAATGCTTCCACTAGTACAGACCGGCCTCACATCTATACTGTCCCTGAACCTATATAAATTAAAATGTAAAACTTGCAAACTAAACAAACCAAAATTGTGACAAGCACAATATAAAGTCAAATTAAATTATCAAAATCGCTATGTGGAAACAACGCTTACTAAAATGAAAACTATTAAATAAAAGAACACAATCCACCACATAGGGTGTACATTACTACATGAGCAAGTTAATCTGTTTCCCAAGCAAACTAATCGCACATATAACAACGCACTATCGTCACGTTAAAGGAAGTAGTCAAGTTTGGGAAGTCCGGGACGTTCTAAAGACGCCGGTTATTTTCATTATTATTCTTCATTTTTAAGTTTTTATAATTTTGCCGGGTGCGAGGGTACAGAGAATTATTCTGACACATAGTCCGTGGCCGGTCCTGGTTCGTCAACGAATACAAGTAAAGGAAGGGACAGTACATGGGGAACACGTCGTATACTAATGCTGCCACTAGTACAGACCGGCCTCACATCTATACTGTCCCTGAACCTATATAAATTAAAATGTAAAACTTGCAAACTAAGCAAACCAAAATTGGGACAAGGACAATATAAAGTCAAATTAAATTATCAAAATCGCTATGTGGAAACAACGCTTACTAAAATGAAAACTATTAAATAAAAGAACACAATCCACCACATAGGGTGTACATTACTACATGAGCAAGTTAATCTGTTTCCCAAGCAAACTAATCGCACATATAACTTATAAGAACATGGGAGTCTGCAGAAAGCCGATTGGCCTAAGCAAGGCAGATCCCTGTCCCACACAACCCCACTTCAATTACAAAGCCCAATTATAGGCTCAACACTCTAATACCCTGAGGATCATCTTACCAAAACGGTTAGAGATTAACGCAGGATTATGGGGGTCTGCAGAGCGCTGATTGGCCCAACCCGGCTGATCCCCCTTCACACCCAACCCTTCTCGTCCATATGCTTATCCAATGTTATCTTAAAGCTCCCTACCGTTTTAGATCCCACTATAGCACTTGGTAGTCCATTCCACCCATCTACAACTCTGTTACCAAACCAATATTTGCCTATATCTTTTTTGAAACGAAATTGATCTAATTTGAAACCATTGGTACGAGTTCTTTCGCTATCACTGAGCTTTAGTACATTTGTCATGTCCCCTTTGTTAATCCCACTAACCCACATGAACACCTCTATCATATCCCCTCTAACTCTGCATCTCTCTAACGAATGTAAACCAAATTTCTTCAACCTTTCTTCATACGGAAGATTTCTAATATTATGGATCATTTTTGTCATTCTACGCTGTACTCTCTCCAATGAATCTATGTCCATTCTGTAATAAGGACACCAAAATTGGACAGCATAATCCATATGAGGTCTCACTAATGACAGGTAAAGTTTTAAGATAACATCAGCAGTTCTGTTACTCACACTCCTAGAGATGAACCCGAGAATCCTGTTTGCCTTATTACGAACGCTTATACACTGTTGTCTAGGCTTCAAATCATTGCTAACAAACACACCTAGATCTTTCTCGCAGTCTGAATTTTCTAATTCTAAATTAGCTAGTTTATATTTAACATTTGTTTGCATCTTCCCTATCTTTAATACCTTGCATTTGTCAATGTTAAACTTCATCTGCCAATTTACTGACCATTCATGTAAGGTATCTAGATCCCTTTGGAGGCACTCTATATCGCTATCTGAATCAATTGATCTCCCCATTTTAGTATTGTCTGCGAATTTACTTATCATACTAGTTATACCTAAATCTAGGTCATTTATGTATATAAGAAACAACAGGGGACCTAATACCGATCCCTGGGGGACACCACTTTTGACTGCTCCCCACTCTGACTTGGTACCATTTATGCTGACTCTCTGTTTCCTACCAATTAGCCATGACCTAATCCATCCCAACAACGATCCTTCTATTCCATGTGCCTCAACCTCTCTCATCAATCTCTCATGAGGGACTCTGTCGAAAGCTTTACTGAAATTTAAATAAATAATATCATATGACTTGTCACTATCTACTGCTTCATATACCTCTGAGAAAAAGCTAAGCAAATTAGTAAGGCAAGAACGTCCCTGAGCGAATCCATGCTGAGAAGAATTTATTAAGTTAAATTTTTCTAAGTGGCTTCTAATTTTCCTAGCAATAATAGACTCTAGCAACTTTCCTATGATTGATGTGAGACTAATGGGACGGTAATTGGATGCTATCGATTTATCACCTTTTTTGAAGATCGGAACTACATTTGCAAGCTTCCAAGCTTCTGGAACTAAACCTGTTTCTAATGACTTGTTAAATAAAAATGCTAATGGACTACTTAACTCATCTCTGCATTCTTTTAATACTCTAGCATATACCTCGTCAGGACCAGGCGATTTTTGAGGTTTCAGTCTGTCAATTTCCTTAAGCACATCATTTCTACTTATACTAACTGTACTTAACATATTTTCTATACAATGACTATATACCATATTGACTTCTGGAATCTGTGCCAAATTTTCATTAGTGAAAACGGAAAGAAATTGACTATTTAATGTACTGCACATTTCTAAATCACTTTCTGTTATTTCTCCTATTGAAGTTTTTAGGGCCTATTACATCTCTAACTTTAGATTTATATAGTTGGTAAAAAGCTTTAGGGTTATTTTTTGAGTCACTGGCTATTCTTATTTCATAATTTCTTTTTGCTTTCCTGATTTCCTTTTTGACCTGTCTTGATAGAGTCTGATAGTATATATGTAGATGATTTTCGCCTTTCTTTATTTTTCTATATATTCCTTTCTTTTTTCCTATAAGATCTATTAGCTTATTAGTCATCCATTTTGGTTGGTTCTGCGTCGATCTAAATCTTCTTTTAGGGATATATTTATTTTGAGCATTGTGGAGTGAAGCAATAAACTGGTTATATGTAGGTGGCAAGTTTAACTCTGGCATATCCTGACTTAATTGCTTAACAATAGGGTCCACCCTTAAGTCTCTTCTTAGCCCACCATAATCGGCTTTTCTGAAATCTGGGATAAGTGTCGTATTCTCTTTAGCATTCCCTATCCATTGTATATTAAAATAAATAGATTTATGATCGCTATTTCCTAGGTGGTCGCCAATCTCTACATCATTTATCATATGTTCATTGTTACTGAAAACTAAATCAAGAATATTAATACCTCTAGTCGGCGTATCTATGAATTGAAATAAAAAACTATCTTGTACTACCTCAATAAACTCTACTGAATCGGAGTCGCCTATTTGGTGCTGCCAATCAATGTTCGGAAAATTAAAATCCCCCATAATGCACACATTGCTAAACCTTGATGCTATTTTAATTTCCTCCCATAACGATGTTCCGCAATTTCTACTCATATTAGGCGGTCTATATATAACTCCAATAACTATGGTCTCACTACCTTCGTTAACCTCTACCCAAACACTTTCATTATCATTATTTAGTCTAATACCTGATTTAATACGGCTTTTTAATGTACTCCTGACAAACACTGCTATACCCCCGCCCCTCCTACTTGTTCGGTCATATTTAAACAAACTATATCCTGGAATATCAAATTCTGCTAAAAAATGCCTAGATTCTGTATTAATCCACGCTTCAGTTAGCGCTATTATGTCTATATTTGCTGTGCTAACGAGTGCTCTAAGTTCGTTCATTTTGTTACATAAACTCCTACAATTTGTATAATATACCCTCAACCTATTACTTTTATTTGCAACTAATTTTCTATTGTGTTTAGCTAACTTATTATTTCCTGATGAACTACTAGCTCTAGACGGAAATTCTACTCTATCAGTATTCTCATCTTTACTATCAGTTACATGTGTAGTGTTATCGATACTACTATTACACATCACTATATCCGAACTATCTTGACTGATTATTTCTATTTTACTCACTGGTTTGTCACATGAAGTACCTGCTCCATATGGAGACAGTATTTTACTTACACACCCAGGTTTTTTTAACGAAACCCCGCAACAATCTTGTCCAGTGAGCTGGCTAAGGTCGAAACTCCTAGCCGAGAAAGATGTACTCCATCCTGGGCATACAGTTCATCCTTACCATAGAAGTGGGTCCAGTTATCTAGGAATGGTATTGACTTTGCCTTGCAATACTTCTCCAGCCGGCTATTTACACCAATAGCCCTGGAGGACCATTCCTTCCGTACCCCTCTTCTTGGCAGGATACTGTGTACCACAGGAAATCCACCCTTCTCCTTGATCCTCTCCAGCATTTCCTGGTACTTGGTCAGCAACTCCTCAGTCCTGCATCTCCATATGTCATTGGATCCCGCGTTGATGAAGATGATGGGGTCCTCCCCACCCACTTCTAGGACACCATCCATCTACTCTGCCACCCTCCAGACTCCGGCTCCAGGTAGGCAGACAACTTTACTAACATGAGTGTTAGAAGCCCCGTCAAGGTACCTAACCATTGAATCACCGACAATGAACTTAGCTTTTTTCCGTTATCGGCGTGTAGCAGCAGTTGTTGCAGCAACAGCAGCAGACTCCCCCCTCCCCCCCCCCTCTCACTGTCTCGATGATCGCCACTTCCTCGCCATCACTCTCATCGGCCAAGGTGCTGAAGTTGTTGTGGGTCTTGAGTGGCTGCCTTTTCAGCTTGCAGGCCGTTGCACTTGTTGACACCACTTAGCCCCTTAGAAACACTTCCGGTAGCCTCACACTTTTTCTCCGCCATAGCTAGTCTCCAGGCCAAATTTTCATCTTTGAGACACTGAATCTCCTGCTCCACACTCTCCAGTCTTTCTTGCAAAGCAAGACAAAGCTGGAGAGTATGGGAGGAGACAGCAGACTCATCAACAACAGCCATCACTAAGAAAGTTCACTAGGACCTCACTAAGGGTAAACCGGTACACTAGCGGTCACTGGAGACGTCCGTACTGGTCAAGGGTCAGAGGGCAACGATATAACTGGCTGTGCCAATCTGGTCAATACAATCATCAATCCGTGGCATTGGATAAGTATCATTTTTTGTTACGGCATTGACTTGTCTGTAGTCCATACAAAATCTATGACTCCCATCTGGCTTAGGCACAAGTGTGACTGGACTACTCCACTGGCTTAAGGCTCTAGTAATTATGGCATTGGACAACATGAAATCTAATTCAACATGCAGAATACTCCTGCGCTGTGGTGAGACACGGTATAGGGATAATTTGATGGGTGCTGCATTCCCGACATCTATGTCATGCACGGCCAATGAGGTGAGCCCTGGAGTATCATGGGACACACTGGGAGACTGTGATAAAACATGGATCAGTTAGTTAGCTTTCTCAGAGGGAAGATGACATAATTTAGTTGGTAATTCCCCCCATGCTACTGAATTACATTTAAAGTTGGATAGACAACAAGACAAGTCAAAATCGATGCCTTCAGGATCTGGGACAGTCTGCTGTGGGATCTGTGGGTAAGGACTACAAGCATCACCTGCACCAGGATGTCCACAGGTCCTTATTACTGCCACAGCAGGAGAACCTGGAGGAGAGGAGTCAGGGGCCCTATGATAGGGTTTTAACATATTTATGTGAAATACTTGCTTAGGCTTCCTCCTGTCTGGGGTAGCCACTAAGTAGTCAGTAACACTCACCCTTTTTACTACTTTATATGGTCCTCTAAACTTTGCTGATAATGGTTGGCCAAAAAGAGGAATGAGAACCAAGACCACATCACCGGGCTGAAACTCCCTCACACAGGCTCTTTTATCGTACCATACTTCCATGGTGTCTTTAGCCACTCTTAG